>JAUZNK010017049.1:0-21805 GCA_035046665.1 Euphysa ruthae
ATGTGTGTGTGTGTGTGTGTGTGTGTGTATATATATGTATATATACATAGACAGCTCAGTCGGTAGAGCACCTGACTGCCAACCAAAAGGTCTTGTGTTCAAATCTAAGTATCACTCACTCAGCGTATGAGCAGCATTTTGATGTGGTAAGTTTGAGTTTTAACTCTTCTTTAGCTTCCTGCCTAGTCTTGCAAAAAGTGATACATTAAAAAAAAAAAAAATTAATAAATAAAGATTTCTCGTAATTCAATGATGAGTTAACTTTGACTTTTAATTTCAAATAAATTTTATTACAACTTCAGAATAAGAACAGGTTTCTTGAAGAAGTAAAAAGCTTTATCAAATATGTACATTAATTTATTACTGGCTAAAAAATTTGCAAATATCTTGTTACACCCAACAACTATTAAAATGTTGTATGGGGCTTCAGAAACATAGCACTAAAAGGCTTTTTGATCAAATAGAGTTGATTTTCCCTTGTGGTATGCCAGAAAACACATCCGAAAAATAAAATCAACTTGGTCCAATAATAATCATAGACAATACATGTGTTTAAACTCTGGTAATTTTGTTTCGGAAATGTTTGGTTGTTGAAGAAGTTTCAAAACATCAGAAAAAAAGGGCAGTTAAAAAAACTACTTCGACAATTTTTTTGCCAACTCTAATAATTACCTCTGCAATCACGTCAGTAGTTGCCGATTACTGAGGTGAGTTGTGAGGGCTCCATAGGTTTTTGCTAAATTAATCTGTTGCTTATCACATTGTCACAGATTAATGGGAAACCTTTTCATAATACAACTGTAACTTTATTTAAGTTTTTGAACAGGTCAATGAGTATTTGAATGACGCTACAAGGCAAACATTTCCTATCACCCCTCCAAAAAATGATCAGCACAAACCAAACAATTTTGTTAACAGTCTTTCCGTTTAAGGCTACATGGAAAATGAGTTATATATTATTGCTAAAACTCACTAACATAGATAAGCCACACAGCAAAATAGGGGAGTATTTAATAGGCGAGATAGTGTGAATCAAAAAATCATTAAATTTAACACAAAATTTGATAATCACCTTTTTTCTTGCTTTGCTGTTTCATTTTCTCTTTATCATTTTTCCACTGTCGAAGTAAAAGAGCCCTGGAACATTTCTGTTTCTTTGCCTGAACTGCTTTACCAATTTTTAAAGGACTATTACAATTTGAGGTTTCAAGTAAAGAATCTAAATAGGAAACATGCCTTGTTTGAGATATACCCATTTAAGAGCTAAAAATATAATTTTTATAACTGATACATTATCATTATCTATAGCTTGATTCTAAAAGAAGCAAGCTCTAGTGATTAATGTGCTCCATAAAATAAAAGAAAAACTAATCAAAATCTATAATTACTTTTCAGGCCCAAAACAAAACACAACATGTATTGAAACGAATTCAAGAAAATTTTATAAAGTCTATCATGACCTAATTTCAAAGCCTGAGTCCAAGAAACAAGAATTTTTAGTAGGTTTGGATAAAACTTCAAGGATAAGATATGTTTCAGAATATGGGGACTGGGCCAAATAACATTTTCAAAATGACTAAAAGGTGAGAATAATCACCAATAATATGTTCTGACATTAAATAAAATGCAGAGAATTAACAAAAAAAAGTAATAGACGAAAAAGTTATAAAATGCTGATTTTAGGCCTAAAAATGACTGTATTTTTGATTGGGTCCAGTACCGAAAAACAACTTTTTGCCAAAAACTTAAAGCTAATTCTGTTCTTGGAATATGACTTTTGAATTTGAATTTTGGAAAAAATTAACAAAGGTTTTTGAGATTAACTACCTGAAAATTAAACAGATATGAGTGATTTCATAACCCTTCATCGACTTTACTGGGAGACAATTAAAATAGGTGGATTCGCTGGTTTTGTTTTATCGTGGAAACTCATCCATTGACAAAAAAATTGAAGATTCAGATTCATAAAACGATTTTAAAAAGATTTTAGAAACTTGCTTCCCATACTAACTTCCCAAACACAAAAACCTCCAAAGCATCAAAGGATGTGTCTAGGTTCTTTTTCAGATAAAAATTTGATGAGTCAGATTGCATAAAAATCAATGCTACTACAGTATACAAGTTAAAAGATTTTGTAAGAATGATTTTAATATTTTTAGCAATCTGAAAATTACAGCAGAAGAAAAAAACTTGTCAAAGTTAAATGTTATGTATTTTCCCTATAAGAAATAGCTATGAATTTTCTATCAAAAGAAACTATAAAGATTTTTCAGTGATGTTAAACAAAACAAATAACTGGTTTCAATTTAGTATTACCCATTTCGAATTGCTCCTGTATCTTTCGATTCTGTTCTAACACACTGGCACGTGCTGTCTTACATCTTACCGCATTTCTTTTTCTTTTTATTTCTTTAATTTCATTGGCACTTTGGCGAACATTGGTTTTGAAAAATAGGGCATCCATCATTGATTGGATAATATTAAAAGCTTTCCTGAAATAAACAAAAATAAAAACTTAGAGATCAAGGTGATAGCAATGTTTAATATTGTGTAGTATAAAAGTGTGAGTAAGACATAAACACTTCCATAACAATTAAATAGTATGTTGGTATAGGTGATGCCCGTGAGAAATATTCAATTAATTAATCAAAACTAAAAATTAAAACCAAATAAGAGATATGAATCAAAATCTAATACTCCTAGTAATTGTAAATTGGACTACATATTATATTTATTTGCCCTTTGCAGGCACATACCTATCAAAATATGGCTTTAAACTTATAAAAACTATGCCACTGGAAAATTTTGGGACAGCTATAGCATATTAAATCCCTGATAAAGTAACATTGCTCAGCATTCTTCCATGGAAAATAAAATGGAATTCAATATAGTTATTATAGTCAAATAAAGAAAACTTTGGAGGGAAGGAAAACCTGTAAGAATGGCTGCAGAATAAAACGGTATCCCTAGAGAAACATTACAATGCTGGGCCAAAAACCCACTATCTCATTTTGGCAGTGGTTCTATAAGATCAGTTTTGACAATGGCAAAAGAGGTGGTTGTATTAAATAATATATAATACTTTATTTCCAAAACAATCCTATAACAAATTTTAAATTTGTAATTATAGAAAACGGAGATTGTTGTACATTAATTTGACTGTGTACAACAACGTTTATTTTGGCTACATTAACTGCAAATATCTTTTCACTCTCAATACCTACAGTATTGCTGCACATACTATATGAAACGACTGGAAAATTACACTAAGTTGACTTTTAATTGAATAGAGTTGGTTTTCTCCAGGGTTTTGTTGATAGAAAGGACATCGGGGCAGTAAAATCAACTTGATCCAATACCAAATCACGTACAGAGCCTGTGTCCAACCCCTAATATTACGGTTTTGTTGAATTGATTTGTTGCCTTTCACATTATCACAGGCTTGTGATAATCTATTTATATAGTGTGACTATGACTTTATTTTGCTACTGATAAGTTGCTTGCTCTATAAAGAGAGTACTGCTATGTTGGGAGTAAAATAAGTCTCTGGTTGTAATTTATTTTTTGTATGGTGTTTGTATTTTCTCCAGATCTATAAATGTGCCTGTTTATATGTGGGGGCATTCAAAACAGGTACAATGAGGTAATTGAGTGACTTAAAACTGCAAACCAAATATAATTAATTTATGAAAAATTATTAAATTATTAATAAAACAGATTGAATTGGATGAAGCCATTCATACAGAAAAACTGGCCAATAGAGTGACACTATTTTATAGTTCTTGACAAAAGTATAAGTTCATGCAAAAGGTATTATTATTTCAAAAAGCTAAAATCAAAGTTTATAGAGAAACTATATTGACAAACTTTTTGAATTGACACTGTTTAAATTGGAAAAAGAAGGGAGTTGGGATCAAAATTCTTAATTTTTCAAATTCGTTTCCAAAACAAGAGATTTCATATATATAGGATCTATACTCAGGCCTTTGCTTTTTAATATTTTCAAATGTTCTCTTTTGTGTTTGACTGTGATATTTGCAATTTTTCAGATGATAACACCTTATATGCATGTGATACATCTTTTTAAAAGGTTCTATCTTGTCTGCAAAATGACGCTTCCCGATTGCAGGAGTGGTTTAAATATAACTCTATGATAGCAAATCCTGCAAAATTTCAAATTTTGTCTTTAGGAGTGGAAGATGCTCCATATAGATATTGGTTATTTTCATTTCATTTATTTATTTCTATTTGTCAAGCAAGTTTTTTTTTTTTTACTAATTTGAATTAAAGTTTTTAACATATACTCGTAAAATTTTATTTAGGAGGCATTTTACTTCAAATTATTTTGATCATCTTAGAAGTTCTTTGTAGAAATTTTTTCTGCCCCATAGCTTGAATGCTGACTTTTTTTAAAGATTATTTTACTCCAATCGTTCGATAGTAGGTTGATTAATCATGCGAAATTATGCAAAACAATATAATTGAAGAAATTGAAGAAATTGAATTAAAAAAATTTTTTGTGATATTTTTGTTTATAGTCAATTAGCCTTTAAGGTTCTCATCATCATTTGAGGTGTAGGGGATTCTTCTCACCAACCGTTTTTCCTCCGAGGAATAAAGCTATTTTTAGTTGCAAATCTTGTTAACGAAAAATTTTCACTTATTTTCATTTCATTTATTTATTTCTATTTGTCAAGTGAGTTTTTTTTTTTTTTTTTTACTAATTTGAATTAAAGTTTTTAACACATACTCGTAACATTTGAATTCAAGATCGTAAGTAGCTCTATTTTCAACAGTTATTGCTCTTGACTGTTTAACATGTATCATACTAAGCTTTTGGATAGATTTTAAAATTCCTTTTGTGATCCATGCTTTGAAATTAGGCCTGAAGCTCTTAATACTCATCTTTTTTAATGGAATATACTGATCTAATAGTGAAGTCATGTCAGAGAAAAGAATCAAATCAAAGATTGGCATTAAAGTTATTATTATTAAGCATATCATCCAATGAAATGAAGTTATCTTTGTTATAGCTATTGGTATTTCTACGGAAAACATTATGTTTACGAAGAACAAAAGTTTTGTAAAAGTTTTGTTGGCCTTGTGGAGATGATAAGGTTAAACAGTTGGTGAAATCCTTCTTAGATAGGTCTGGTCAAACATCATCCTTTAAAAACAGCATGCGTGGAAAAGGCTGGAAGGTTAAATTTAGTCAGCATTGAAATTAACGACTTTCAATGAGAAAGAAAGAAGATTTGGGTAGAAAGCAATCAGAAAATTTTAATGCAGTTATCTTAAATAGATTCTTTGGCATATTCAAAACAACTTTGGAGGACTGCAGTCTTTTCGTTTCAGATGCTTCTTCTAGACTTTTCAATTTGGACAAGACTAAAATGGGAACAAATCCAAATCAAAGAAATGTTCTTTAAAAAAGGGACAAAAATGCATAGATAGAGGATCTCAAATGAAGGAAAAAGTATATTTACTGTCTTGATGAGTGGTTGGTACTATCCTTGGACCAATTGTTGTATACAAAACTTAAAACTTGTATAGTTCATGGACAGAAGATGGACCCGAAAAAACTTATGTGTGTACTGCCAGTAGCTGAAGCTTAAGAGAAGCAAAGAAGAACCAGAAAAGCGCTATCAAAGTAAGTTAACAAATGCAGTTAATTTTTGAGCAAACTTAAGATGAAAGCGAGAGGCAGATGATGAAAGTGAAGATGATGAAAATGTAAAAAATTACCAAACACAGTGATTTTGATGGAGAATTTTATGGTGATTTGTGTTGTTCAGAATAAAGTATTTAACCAGTACTTTTAAAGAGTTTAAACTATGTTATATTAACTTAAAACTTTAAAAATTAATTGTTTTTCGTAAACAGAGAAAAATGACCCATTTTATCCCCAACAAATTATTCTAAGGAATTCGAAAAGTCAACAGACACCCAAAAGAAATATATTTATTAGAAACTTAAATGAAAACAAACAACCCACCAAACAATGCAATATTGAATAATCAATACTCAAATGAAAATTATGAATGCATACATCTCTTTTAATTTATATTCAAAAAAGGTGCAAATATGATCCATTTTGCCGGCCCCACCCTAGCTAACATAAAAAATTAAAAAGCAATATCAAAGAAAAAAGCCATTTTTTAATGGTTTTCGTATACCCTGTTTTGAACCAAAACAACTTTTTCTGGTATTTATTTAATTTTGATAAATCACAACATGAAATTTCAACTCAGAAAAAATATGTACTTTTATTCTTAATTCATTAAATAACTCTATCGTAAGTATGTAAGTATATAACTCAGCAGTTTGTAATTCACTTCGCATTTTCATTCTCCATTTTTATTTTAGGTACCGAGATACATTATTTGAATTTAAATTTAACCCTGCCGCCACTTCTTTAAAGCTTGCTTTACATCATGACAGATGTCTAATTAAGTGTTTTTCTTCCGTGCCTTGTCTGCACGTCAAGGAAGTTTATATACTGCAAGAGCTAGCTAGAGTTGAGTATAAAGTTGTTTGTGTACAAAGTTTGGCTTCAAATGATACCAGTACATTGTATTATGCTTAGAAAAAAATTGTTTCCTTCTCTGGTTAGTGGTCATTTGGCTAAATTACCCAATTAAAGATGGCGACAATATTAAATTTTCATTAAAGATTATAGTCATATTATATATCGTTGGACAGATCTTTAAACGCTGATTCATAATCATATAAAAACACATAACTCAAAATTCAGATCTTTGAAATTTACTAAAAAGTAAATTATTTTATGTATCTAAACCTTCGAATTCGATCGAATCGACATTCATGAAACCCCGCATTTACTGTGCTTTCAAAATAGTTTTATTAGAAAAATAACATGGTACCTTAGTATACAATTTGGTTAAATTTACTTTGTTTTCTTTTAGTTTTTATTTATAGTGATTATTTATACATAAATTTAATGATTTGCATTGCTCGATGTAGTAGGGAAATATAAGTATAAAAATGACAAATGTTCCGTGATTGGTTGAAATTCTTGAAAATAAGAAAAAGATCTCAGAAATTCACAAATTGTAGCATCTGCCAAAAGGTCAAAAACGATCTGAAGTTAAGCACACTGTCTCATTAGCAAAAAATAGTGGAAACGTGGCATATTAACCAGAAAGTGTTAAATTTTGCGTAATTCAGTAATGGACTCTATCTATAATTAAGTTTCCTCACAGTTTGTAAAGAGTTTTTATAAAAATAGTGTTTGACTTGTTCATATTATAAAAAGTGGATGAGTAATTAACTGATAAAATTCGAACTAGAAGTTGGTGAAATTCTCTGAGCAGCAAACACGAACACCCTGTAGGGTCTAAAATTAACGATGAAGATCATAGAAGACTTGGATTTACAAAAACACGCCTATTCAGCATCTACATGTGGAGATGTCAAAAATAATTCTTTGGAAAAATTAGGATCGAATTGTTTTTTATGCCGATTCCGCAGAAATTCCGGGCCACAATTTGTGCCGACATTTGAGGCGAAATTCGTGCCGAAAATGCCTATTTTTTCATATTTTGTATCGCCACCCCATTTCTTTATAAATAATATTTGAACACAAGGAAGTAATTCAATCAGTAAAGATTATTTATCTGTTTTTAATTACCAAATCAAAACCAAATAAAAATTAATTTCAGTACTGTCGAGAGAGAATTTATTTAGAACTATTTATAGAATTTATTGGATATTAATCACTGTTAGCGTAAGAAATTCTGTTGCTATAGCAAACCTTTATATATTGATCATTTCTTTTTGAATTGATATGTTATACTATAATCATTCACCACCAGCTTGATATTTTTTCTTCTATTACCAGTATCAAATATTAACATATGTTAATCATGAGCAATTCTAATATACACCGTCACTTTTTTATATATATATTTTATATATATACGCCGTTTACAGTATAACTGTACCCTAAACTTGTCACTAGATGGAAACATAAAAAGCATATATAAAGTATATATAAATAAAGTATATATAAACGATTGATGGGGTAAACTAAAATCTTGCCGTGAGTCTTTGACAATTGTTGTATGCACTTAAGAAATGAAAGAAAAAACGAAACCTAGTTGTAGCACATATAAAACTAAAGTTGTTATTTTTTATAGATGATGAAGTTAGTGTCACAAACCAAATGCTTAAAAATATCGTCATAAATCACTTCGGCGAAGATATATGTTTTACTTACCCAAAGAATAGGAAAAAACCGCAATTTATTTTCTTCTAACATTCCACATGGTACTGTAATAAACAACTCAATAGAAATTTTTGCAAAAAAACTCCGCCGAAAGTGTGACAATTTTGATTAATGATTTAGACCTTAGTGAAAGCAGACCTAAGACATGAAAAAAATACTTTAACGTTATATTTCCAAACCGATTGAAATCTGATAAAATAAAGTTCCAGTGCGACACCAAGTTTCAAATAATGCTTTACATGAACCAAAACGGACAGCAAAAAACACCAATGCACACAGCAATTGCGTAAAGTATTCACGATATTTGTAAAACAAAAAAGCTCATTCAAATTATGAATTTTTAGGCAAGTGCAGTAGTGTTACGATGACGCGGAACGTATTGACGTTGTAGCAAAACGTACTATCGCTTTAGCAGGTTATAAATATATAAATATTAATAATTCATATATTATTCAAGAGGTCATGGATGATCTTGACCACGATTAATAAACTGCATCTGGTATCGGTGGCAGTCTTGTATATATTGATGTAGTCTCAAAACAAAAACGCTGTACCAGAATCCTCTGCAAAAAAGGAAGGCAGCGGAGTTCCTATAGACAAAGTATTGGGAATGCAATACTAAAAACCTGCACAATTTTATCCGGTATTATAGGAGTAACATGAAGAAAAGATGCAGTCTGCAAATGGGACCCTATTAAGCACCAGAAGTAAATAAATCAGTCTTCTATAATAAAATTTACGGTATCAATGATGATGACGAACACACATTACACTATTAGTTTCCTCAACCACGAACAAAAGCAGACGAGATATGTGTTCAACAGTTAGTATCGCACATTAAAGAACGGGGAAATCCATTTGATTTGGTAAACACGGATATTAAAAATCTTGTCACCGGAGCTCCTTGTGATATCAATGACACAACTTTTCTTACAAGTTGCATTGAAAAAGGAAAATAATGTTACGAAAAGTTTAGGACCGAGCTATTTGATGAAACTGTTTGCTATAATCACAAAAAAAATTCGGCAAAATAATCTAACATCTAGTTTTAAGAAAGCTGCAGATGTAAAAAATGAAACGATTGACTTCATGAGAGTTGTAGATAATGCGAGAATACGAGATTAAGATATTTGATAACTTTTTAAGTTACAAAATTAATAGCACTTCATTCTTCTTAACAAAAGAAAATCTTAAAATTCTAAGCTAGCACAAGGGCTGAAGAAGTTTCTTGAGTATGCCTGTTCTGAAAATGTTCCAGACAACAAATTGAAATCAATGATTGTAATAGATTTAATGGCATAAACACAAAAAGTACCTTTGAAAAAGTAACAGCTTAAGACGTTTGCTGACTTTGCCAGTTCTTTTTTAAAGTTAAGTATAAATTGCGAACGAATTAATGCAGTATTCGACTTATATCTCTAAAAGAGTATAAAACAACGAGAGAGAGATAGAAGAAACAATAAAAAACCCATGGAAACCGTTAGCAATCACTTCGATCAATCTTTGCCAATAGACATGGAAAAATTTTGGTCATCTTCCCATAGCAAGATGCAAATGCTACAGATGCTCACAAGATGGGTCAATGGAAGCTACAGAGGTGAAAATATGGTTTATTTAGAAGGAACTAATTAGAAAGGCATAACTTGCATCACAGTTTTTAATGGTGTTACTGAGAACGAAATTCATTAAAATTCGAACACGAGGAAGCAGATGACTGACTTTTATTTCATATAAACCAAGTAGGTAACAAAAAGTGAATTCAAAAAAGCAATAATTGCCTCACTAGGTATTGATGTGTTTTATATGCTCTTTGTACCATTTCAATTGTTGGGTATATTGTAACTTGAAAGAATTATACGTAGTTAGTAGAAGAAGTGTTGCGAAAATAGCCTTCCCTTTAAATGATTTAGCTGACAAGTTAGAATTGATCGATGTTTTGCCTGCAGTTCACATTTTGATAAATAAATAACAAAAACCATTTTTTGTATTTTCTAAAGTGTAAAATTATTTCATATCAAGGTCGTTTTGTTTAGTTAAAAATCAGAAGCAAAATCCTCTTTTAGTACATAAAGATGAAAATAATTGTATATTTTAACAGAAGCAGAAGCCCAACAAGTAACTAAAGCAGCACATAATTATCATGCTGATGCTTACAAATGTCATTTTTTTAGGCTGTGACACTAGTGAAGTTGGTGCGAAATTTTCAGCGTTTAAAGTTGCATTAAGCAGCAGCGCCCAACTAATTGCAATTGAAAGTTTCATGTGAGCAACGACATGGTATCTCCTGCTGAGAAGTTTCTTGTGAATTGTATTGTGAAAGACAAGATGATGCAATCATCTGATGAACTGAGGTACAACCTATATCATCAGAAGTCTTTTCAATTGGATTTAGAGAAGTTACAGGCCACATCATCAAGTATGGAAACTCATATACAGAAGGCATACATTCAATGCTACATGTGGCTTCATGCTTCATTCAAAGTAGGCCTAAACATAAACCTACAAGAGTATGGATATCGATTTTGCAAGGAAAATGGATTGCAGCTGGTTATTGTGTGTGGAGACAAATTACCAGACGATATGCCTCAACCATGTAGTTTTATAAAATACGCTAAACCAACTGTTTGTCCATGTCGAATACATGGGATCGCATGTTGTGATCATTGCGAATGAAAATCTGAAGCATGTTAAACCCACTGGGTTCATGTTAACTTCCGTTAACATTCATACTTTTATACGTGTTTGATTATTACGTGTTTCTTTACACGAAAAAAAAAAAAAAAACAAACAAAAAGATTTACTTACTAAAAATCACTAAAAAGATACATTATCGTTCATAATAATGACACATAGTATTTACTTTAATAAAATATAGTGGATTTTATAATAGCTTCTTAGTATTTAACGTATAATTTTATGAAAAAGAGACAAAAATGTATTTTTTAGTAAATTTCAAAGATCACGTAATTTCACGTATTTTTAAACATCTTTTTATCGCTTGATTTTAAGTTATGTTTTTTATATGATTATAAATCAAGGTTTAAATATATTTCCAACGATATATAATATGACTATATTTTTGAAAAATAATCTTTAAGGAAAATTTAATATTGCCGCCATCTTTAATTGGATAATTTAGCCAAATGACTATTAACCCTAGCTAGCTCCTAGAGAAATATGCCAAAAAGAATCGGGAAAAAAACATTTTTTTCAACAAAAATAGGTTTAGGAAATATTTTAAACCTATTTTTGTTGAAAAAATATAACAAAAAACAACTGTAAAAACTGTAACAACGAATTTTAAAAATATACGGACCGTATTTGAAGCCCATACTTATACTCTAAAAGAAATCATAAAAAAAAAAATTACAAAACGAAATTGTGTTAGTCATTTACCACTTCCTTAGAGCTAATATACCTTAAAATTATATAGCATTAATCCTAGCAACCGTTTGGACTTGTTTTCTAAGTCAGAGAACCCAACGGGGGAGAGCCAGAGGGGAGGGGGCGTTCTGTAGTTAATCTGTTTTTCCCGTGCTAAATCTGATAAGTTTAAAACACAAAGTTATTTTGAAATATGAGAAGTGTTTAATGCTCAAAAACAGTTTGCACTGGTCGTGGTTGAGATGGTCACAATATTGACAATTATAAGTTTTAAAAAGAATTCTAAAGGAACTTGCATCAAAAGACTTCTTTTTCAATGGGGATATTTCATCTTCAAAGGATTGAGAATACGGACTGAAAGCATACATTAGATATGGACAGAAAGTCAAGCGAGCCAGTGAAAAAAAGAATTAGAAAACTGACATCGATGAAAAAATATATGTTGATAAAACATTGGAAAACGAGAGTTACACCTATGCTGCAGGATCTTTTACAGTATAATGCTTGATTTTAATTTTTTTTTATATTATGATTTTTGCGATTTTTATAGCTTCTAACAATGATATCTATCAAAGTGGAAATAATGGCCATCGTTAAATATGATGATTAGCCAGCCAGATATGGTTCCAAACGAAATGGAAAAAAGCTTATGGCTAATACTAATTGATAAAAAATGGTTGTAGGAGATGAAAACCGATTTTCTTTATACTTAAATTTTTAAAGTATTCTATAAAGATATAGGAGCTATGAAGTAATCCATGGAGTAATTGCACATCTTCAATACATAAAAGCAAAACTACTTCTGTATACTTTGAAAGCAAAATAGAGTTTGACAGATGACAAGGGTTATCATTCTTACTTTCCTAATATCTTAATACGTTAAATACTTTACAAAAACCTGGCCAGATTAAGGAATGAGTGTCTTTTAATTAATTTTTATAAACTGCGCCTAGGTTTGCCGAAACTCATTTTGTGTCTCTCGAAACAAAATAGTAAACAGTATACAGTAACAAAGTATAGTATACATACTAAAGCAGAGTATGAGCAAAACAACTTTTATAGAAATTTGCAAATTGTCTTGAGAACTCAATTAACTAAATTATACATTGAAACTACAAATTTTATATTAGGTTATCAATGTAAAAAAGAAACTTCCAAAGAAGGATAAAGAAAAAATAAAAATATATAAAAAATTAATTACAGTTTAGAATTATAAAGAACTAAACAATGCAAATAAAGAGCAGCAGAGTTATGAGAAATCATGGGATGCGTTAAGACGAGAACTGAGTCTGGATCTATTGGAAAGTAACACCAAACTTTTGTCCCTCTGAAATTAAAGGAGGTATCCATTAACACGGAGCTACATAAAGCAAGCAACTCACAAAAATAGCAATATTTATGAAACTACAAGGATTAAAGCAACAAAACTTTCAGCAATAAAAATATGGTTGATTTCGATAAAATCAGATCAAAATTTTTTTTTGGTTAACCAGTTGTGTATACTAAAAAACGTGTACCAACACTGTTTCATGAAAATAATTATTTATACAGCTTCAAATGTTTTTACAGTTTTTCTGTTTTTACATAGTTACTAGAAAACTCAGGTACTTTGCAAGGTAAATAAGTAAGCATTTATTCTGCCAAAGAAAAATATACATATGCTAAAAAAATTACAAGACAAGATAACAGAAAACAAAAAAAAAAAAACAACAAGGAAAACAAAACAGCATTCAGATAAAAAAGAAATGGTGGCAAGAATAGGCACACACAAAAATATTTCCATTGTGTTCCCATTATACATCACATAAAAAATATAGAGATATTGATTTAACCGAAGAATAGTAAAAAAAATAAATAAATGAAAAAGCAAAAAAATAAATAAATAAAAGAATAAAAAATTGAGGACAAACTTGGTTTTTCTTTTCAAAAAGGCCCACCTAGTTTGTTATCAACAAAACACCCACAAATGTTGGAAAAATTTCTGTTTAAAATATTTTCTATTTCTTTTACATTCTTATGTTGGAAAATCAAGCATGAGTCATCTGCGTAAAGAAGTAATTCACTGTCTAGTGCTTGTGCAATGTCATTAACATATAGCAAAAACAAAATAGGTCCTAAAATTGACCCCAGAGGGACCCCAGATTTCACTAATACTTCATCAGAAAGTTCTTTATCAACTCAAGTGCCTTTAAGTTCGTTAATAGAAATTCCCCTGAATACATGTCCGAGGTCTTCAAAACTAGTTTAAATAATAGCTTAAGAACAAGGAATTCCTATCAAAAACTTGATCAGCCTTTCAGAAAAACTAACCAAGGTCAAAATACAATTTCTTATAGGGGTCTCTCAATATGGAAAAATCTTAGTGAATGCACAAAAACTTGTAAAAATATTAATACAAATATTAATATTAATACATTTAAACATAATGTGACGAAACATTATTTGGAAAAATTAAAACAAAAATACAAGTCTGGTTTAATTAGATAGAAATTAAATAAGTACTTTATATATTTGAACTGATCACCCCCTACCCATTGAGGGACCACAATGAAAACAAAGCTTTGGTTTTTCTTGTGCTTATCCCTGCTATCAATACCTGTTGTTAAAAATATTGTGGTGTGCAGTAAAAAAAATTTTTTTTTTTTAACGTTCTTAACATTTATTTTGTAAATTTTTTGTTAATAGTGAATAAATACTTACTTACTTACTTTACTCTCACCCTATATTCTATTTGAGTGGTAAGACTTGAACCAGAAAATTGCATTCTTTGAAAAATGCATGAATTTCAGTTTTTCAATCAAAATATTGAGATCTATTGCATCAAAGGCCTTTTGGAGATCTATAAGGATCATTCCAGTGTGAAATTCCTTTTCAAAACCTATTATAATTCTGTCATGAAGATATTACAAACATGTTTCTGTCAAAAACATTATCAATATCGAAATTCATATATAAATTCTCTTTTTCATGGAATTCTCTGGTTTGACCTTCAATAACTTTGTTAAAAATCCTGGATGCAATTAATAATTTATGGACCTATATAGTTTTTTGTTTCTAGCATGCTCCCTTTTTTTAAAAACAGAGCAATTTTAGCAAGTTTGCAATCATCTGGAAATGTGGAAGCCCTGATTGTAAGATCTATTATTTGTGTGAGTGGCTTCAAAGTAGAAGCACATACGTCCTTAACGAACACAGATGATATTTCCTGAAACTACACCCTCAGTGACCCTTGAGAATTCAAATTCCATAGAAATGTTCATTTGCCCATAAAAATGTAAGGTTCTTTGACTATTTCATGCTCTTGGAAGAACATTTAAAAGATTGGTTGAAAGATTTCCAAAAAAATTTTTTAAAACAGCTTGAAGATGATTTAAAGCTTATAACTTTGCTTTAAACAGATATTGGATTGTAAAAATGGGTTTTTTGATTTTGTAACTCCTATATCTTTCAAAGTTTCCGAAGATTTTTAAGTCTATATTTTTATTCAGTTGACATCTGTAGAATGCAAGGTTTTTATCATTTTTGTTTGACACAATGATAGAGTGCAGCTAAAATAGCTTTTTCCATGCCATAAAAATTACCAAAGTTACTCCAACTAGCTTCTCCAAAATTATTTTAGAGCTTATCAATAAAAAGATCTGTTAATCGTTTGGCTCAGATAGAGTTTTTAGAGTTTTGGCAAATCTTATAAAGCTGTAAATTTCTCAAGGCAGGCATAACCCATTCCATGACAACCTGCATGAACATTTTTGATAATCCCTTCATGCGCATTCATTTTTTGCTTGACAAAAAATTGGCAGAATATTTCCTACAGGAAATTACGAAGGATTGTCAAAGTCCTTTCCGCTTAGAATTATTTTCTGTTTTGTTCAAACTATTTGATTCCTTAAGTCAAGAACAAACTGATGCAGACTGAACAGCCTCAAAAAGTAGATCAACTGACATGATTGTATTACCACGAAAAAGTTTGGAAGCAGTTGCACGAGGCCGCGGAAGTTCGATAGTGGTGGTTGTTGTTGCAAGTTTATTTACAAGGTTCGCATGACTTTTCTTTTCACTTATATTCTGCAGTGGTAAAAAAACCTTTTTTGATGTTGATGGTGTATTGTCTGGTAAAGTACTTGATGAAGGTAAACTCCTTATTTGGCGAAGGTAATCTACTTCGTGAAGTTTTAAATTGGCGGCCATGTTGTTTTTTCTGGAATTCCAAATATCGCATTTCCCCTTTCTACTTCTTGATTTTCTTCTAACTTGTGAATGAAATTTCGTTTTAATTATTGTAATATATACTTCTAAAACATAAGATATGATATAGAAAACAGGCTGAGTAACAACATAGGTAGGTATGGTGTATATTTATATACCACCATATATCTAGCAATTTTTGTGGCGTGCTATTTCTGTTATATTTTAGAAAGTGGTTTGTCGTGTACGAAGCTATTTCTAGTTTTAACCATCAGCATATTCCCAGACTCTGTCAGTAAGTCCGTAGAAATTTCAGAGATGAAAACATTTTTACTTTTTGTGGATGAAAGAAAAAAATTTGAGTAACCAAACAATAGAACTTTCCCAGAAATGCACTTTTCCCAGAATACCTCAAAATAAGGAAAACTCTTGAAAATTTTTTTGAAAATTCGTACATAGGCAAATGACCCCTCGTTGGACTCGGAATTTAATTTAGATTCCAAATGTAACATCAAAAAACATAAAACGGCCTTGTTTTTAACATAGCGGCGTCAGAGTTGACAAAAATAGTAAAAACATTCAAAACTGGCCAATAAATCAGCATCAAACATCTCTTTTTCTGATTGAATTTCTCTGAATGTTAAACTAGTTTTATTTGTTGGAATTTAAAAAGTTCGAATTTTTAGCGGTCGAATTGGGACTCGAAATATAAAAGAAAAAACTTCAATGCAAATTTATGTAACACCATAACTGCTTTAAGTGGTCATACAGAACACCGTTACGTACATCAAACAAATTACGCTGTAGTTATGATAAACAGCAATACGCTTCTAATATTTAGTGTTGTAGAGGTAGCATATTTTACGATAGTTATATAATATAGCGTGGTAGATATAGACCGTGGCAATTGTATCGTAAACCGTGTTAGTTATATCATCTTGCACAGTAGATACATACTATAATTGGGCAGTTATATGATATGGTGTAGCAGTTGCGTCTTATTGCTTGGTAGAGAAATTGTTAGCTAGTTATGTCATACTGCGTGGTAAGCCTGTCGTTAGGTGATAACTCCATCGTATTGAGTGGTAGTTGTAACATACTGCGCGGTGGTCCCTCCATCTGCGAGGTTACTGACATCTGGCTCTCGATCATGGTTTTGATTTTGAGATCAATTTTTTTACGTTGCGTTAAACACTAAATTCGCAGCAAACTAATTTACAGTAACATTAAACACAGTAAAAGTAATAAAAATATTATTTGCAAGTGAACAATATTACCGATATTAGGGCTATGACAGTTGTTTCTTACCCTAAACCTTTGTAACTAGTTTACTTATAGAAATAGTTATTCAATCATAATTTACCACCTTTAGTAATTTTTGATGTAGTATAGGAAAACAAGTCGATTGTAAGACAGTTATAGAGTTCCATACTATGGAATGCTATAACTATGAATTCTAATGGTTCAATCATCTTACTGTGATCCGGAACTGTCAGAGGCGGGAATCTAACTCGTAACCTTTCGCTCTGGAGTCATACATCCTACCACTGTGCCATTTCCTCATCTTATAAATTTCGTTAAAACCATTATTGTAAAATCTCGATTTGGATTACTGAATCAAAATTTATTATTATTTTTTTTTTTAGAAAATAAATATAAAAATAAATATTAAAAAATTATATGTTTTTTTTTTACACTTGTCTCAATGGTGTTATGGTGTAATGAGTAGCACTCTGGATTTAAGAGTTCAAATCACGGTAGAACCTGAAAGGGGCGTTCAATTTTTGTTATTTCAAAATTGAGGGTATAATCCTTAATGTTTTGACCCATTTTATTGAAAGACTGCCTATTTGAATGAAATTCTCCCGGTCTCCTATTTTTAACTTAAAAACCCCTGCTTTATCGTAAAAAGTAACCTATATATGTAAAACCAGTGTCTGTATGTATGTCTGTTCCACTATTCCTCTTAACTGGGGAGGGCTACGAGCCTGAAAATCAGACTTCTTAACGTTTTTTACATTGCTTAAAGGGTATTCGGACACGCCGTTTTCAAGTTCTTTGAACTTATTTTAAAGTATTATTATTTAACTCATTAACTGAGTTATCCAAAGAGGCAGTTATTAAACTGTGGTTCTGTTTTTGTTGTTCTATAAGAAATCCTCGTAATGATTTCATACTTTCGTCATGTTTTTCATTTCCCGCTTCCTTTATATGAGAAGTATGTTTGTCAGCTAACAACCCACTGACATAAAAAGGAATGCCCTGAACTCCTTTTCGGTCTTGAGCCATATTAATTCGGGTGTTGTCAGAACACGTAAGCATATTTTATTTTCTTTAGGGAAAGATTTTCGGCAATTCATAACCGATAAGAGTATTGCAACAGATAAACTTTTTACCGAGGAGACTGCAAAACAAATAAAGTCATTGCTAAAGAAAAAGCTTACAGAGTCTGGGCGCTCAAGGTCTTCCACTCGTGGCAGAGGAAAATTTTAAGTTCGTACTAGAGGAAGTGGTAATCTTTTCAATGCTTCAAAAACTACCGATTTTTTCCTAACGAAAATCCCTTGGGAAAGAACACACAGAGGAGCTCCTGGACAATTAAGAAACATTAAAAAACCAAGTAAATATTGAACCATATGATTTCAGCTGGCTGTGTCTATCTGAAAAAAAAAAAAAAAAATATACATGGCTTGATAACAAATTACATTGGAAATTTATTATTGATATTATTTCTGAAATTTGACCAGCAGCCAACTCCCACACAGCCTTATGATTGCGCTAGAACCTCGGACAAAGTTTCAATGCTAGCTTTAAAAATCAATAAGCTAAAACGGAAAGTGGTCATAGTATATAAAAATAACATCAAAGGTCATGTATTTTCTACTATATTTACTTGCACAAACAAGGATGGCAGTAAAAGAATGATTTAAATATAATAATATAATTTAAGATATCTTAATAGATCATGCCCAACAAAAAATTTTAAAATAGAGTCTCTCCGAAATGTATGAGCATGATATATAAGGATGTGCAGATGGCGTCAGTTGATCTAAAAGATGGATTTTACTTCCTATTCACAACACTCAACAAAAATCATTGAAGTTTGTGTTTAATTATGAATGCTTAAACTTTTTTGTGATGTCAAATGGCTACAAACATGCTATACGTGTTGTTCACAAAAGTTCTGAAACCAACATTTACCAAATTAAGAAAACAGACCTATCTCTCGGTGGTTTATGTAGATGACTCATATATGCAAGGTGATTCCTTTAAAGATTTTGAAGAGAATATAAATGTTTCTCTGGTTTCCCTTCAAAATTTGGGTTTTACAATCCATGCAGAGTAATTAATTTTAACTTCAACTCAAGAAATCACATTCCTAGGTTCCGTTATAAATTCTAAGGATATTACAATAAAATTAACAGAAGAAAAGAAACGGAATATTTAGGTTCAAGCAAATCATATTCAAGGAAAACATAAAGTCTTATTAAGAGAAATTAAAAAATTTATAGGACATACTGTTTCATCTCTGATAGCAATTTCTTTAGGCTCCTTAAACTACAGAGCAAGGGAGAAAAAAAAAAATGGTCTGATGTGGTCCAAGGGAAACTGTGAGGCAAAAGTTGCATTATTAGAAGTATCACATGCATAATTAAAGTGGTGGAAAAGCTCTACTTTAAACTCAGCTACAAAATGCTCGTCTTTTAGGCTGATGCCAGTATGCTAAGTTGGGGTGCTTACAATGAAATGACCAAAATTAATAGTTGTTGGTCACTCTTAGAACAACAGAACCATATAAATTATTTGAAACTAATGGCCATTAAACTGGCATTATACTAATTTAAGAATTAGTCATGTCAAAGTCATGACAGACAGCTATATCATATATTCACAAAATGGGAGGCATTAAGTCTCTTCAGTATGACTTACTTCAGCCAAATGTAAATCAGGTTTTAGCATTCTTGACTATATTCGTTGAACGGGGACTAGGTTACATCATATTATGGGGACATAAAAGTGCATTAAATAGCATAATATTTCTGCCAGGCTGCCCGGATATCTCAGACCATCTGCTCTTAAAATGTTTTCTGAAAGGAGTATTTAATATAATTTCAAACCACGATACACATACACATGGGATGTCACCACAGTATTTGAACACATTCACAATCTTGGCAAAAACCAGATTGTAACCTTTAAACAAATCAGTCAAAACTCGTGACATTGCTTATGACAGCTACGCGAGTTAATTCATTGGTTGCATTTTCCTGCAGTAGTATGTCGATATCAGATACCGAGTATACTTTTATATTAAGTATGTTGCTGAAATGTTTACCTCCAAACTACATTTACAAACCAATTTTAATAACACGTAATAAGACATACCAACTACTTAACAACGCAAAATGACATAAGAACCACCTAACAACTGCTCTCCCATGCCAAACTACCCTGCCCAAACTAACCAGCTATATTATATACCTATTGTGCAATATCATATAACTAACACGGTATGCGATACAATTGCCACGCGGCGTATAGTATATCTACCACACTATATAATTAACGTAAAGCAATGCTATTTCTACAACATTATAAGTACATTGCTGTTCATCATAACTGCAACGTAATTTATTTAAGGTACGTAACGGTGTACTGTATGACCAGTTAAGACAGTTATAGTGTTCCATACAAATCATTGTGAAACGTTGGAAAAAGCATTTTTGTGCTTAGTTGTTTTATTAAATTGCATGATGATTTTTTGGAGTTTATCTCTTATTTTCTTAGGTAATTATTGCCTCTGAAATTATTGATTTAAACACGTGTTACATTATCTGTCTGAAGTCAAAAAGTTTCATATCAACTGAAAATGGTCGAAAAAATATTATTGTTCCAGCGGCAATTCGTAAAGATGTTTGTTTGCGGTTAAAATCTCCTGCATTAAATGGGAATTTCAAGTACCATGTTACAAATAAATGCTAAAAAAAAATGTTATGGCAAAGACACTTGAAAAGATCAAGGTTATAAATTTTTGAATCTAGCCCGGAAACTTCCTGTTCCATGTTTCTATAAAAAAACTCGTACCAATCATTGATATATTTGTGGTCATTTTACTAGTTTGTTGATATTCAGGTACCATGTAGCTCAAAAAACAAAAAGCAAACAGGTAAAAAGTAAGCTTTCCTTTTCTGAATGATAATCTAAGTCAAACAACTTCTCCTTACATTTAAAATTGTTATTTTGTCTTTCATATTCAGCGAAACTTGTTAATGAAGGATAACTAACGTTTCATATTAAGATCAACTACGCAGCCACGTGTAGTTCCATCAACACAATTAAAATCATATCGAATGTTTTGTTTGTGACAAAGTACAAGGTAATGGGGTTTCAGAAAAGTACTGCACTTCAGAAAGAGTAGTATTTAATGGATGAAGTGTACACGTGTATCAGCGATTTAGACACTGGTGAAAGGTTGATTAGTGCAGATTTACATTACCATGACAACTGCTTGAAAAAATATTTTCGTAAACTTTCCAATGCTAAACAGCCACAAAAATGTAACGTCAAGGTACAACCTTCTGGGAAACGTTCCTGACACCTTCATTAAGCCCCTTTCATTAAAGATATTTTGGACAGTGGTAAAGGCACTACCTGAACTTCGTGACTTGGTCAATACAGACAGAGAAAGTGAAGCACCTATTCAAAACAACGAGTTGAAAACGTTTTTGTTAGAAAGGTTTGTTGATAAAACACAGTTCTGCAACTCAGAAAGACAAATCGTATCAGCCTAGGTATTCTCCTCAAAAATTTCACTTAATTATAAGTAAGTAAATATTTATTCACTATCAATAAAAAATTTACAAAATGTTAAGAACGTCGTTAAAAAAAAAAAAAAATTTTTTTTACTTTTTACCACAATATTTTAAACAACAGGTATTGATAGCAGGGATAAGCACAAGAAAAGCCAAAGCCTTATTTTCATTGTGG
>JAUZNK010017060.1:0-21804 GCA_035046665.1 Euphysa ruthae
AATCACCTTTACTATGAGTAGATCTTTTTATTTTTGCATATAGTTTACTTAAAATGTATCCACCTAAGTATTGTAAGCCAGCCACTTCTCGGTCATTTAAAATTTTTGTTTTGGTGATATTATCTTTTGCACTACTATCAGTTGACAAAAGCGAAGTTAAAATATCAACTAGTTTCAAGTTTTACTTTTTATGCTTGCAGAAGTTTTGAAATAAGTAGAACTGTTCTTTACTAACTCGTTGAACGACGCTTGATAAGACTGCTCAGTTGTGTCTGCTTTAGTGGAGTTTAAAACTGTCAATATTTTTGCTGCATCACAGAAGTTTTCCTTTTTTACATTTCTTGAATATAGACGTCTGGGTAAATTTTTTCAGTGTTAATTTTGTCAATTAGTTTAGAAATTGCATCAGTCAATAACTCATGTGTGAACTTAGTTGTTTTCGCTATCATGTTTTTTCATCATATGAACAGACAATAATTTAGATTTGTAGGTCTTTTTACATATTTCACACCTTACATTACCAGATTGTACCTAAAATTAATGGAAGCTAAGGAAAAACTAAGAAATTTGTGTCATGGAGAGGTCAGGAAAAAAATGATTCGCTTAGATCAGTTAATGTCTTGATTATAATGTATAAAGATTTTATTAATAAGTTATATTGCTATTATTTGTCAGAGAAAACATAGATAGTGCCTAGACTTTTTCAGTATAAGAAGTCAGGAAAAAAACTTTCAAAAGGGGAAAAGTATCTAAAAAATTATTATTAACTCTGTTTGTGTTATGAGTTAAAACTTTTTAATTTCTTTTATTTTTGTTGTTATAGATATAGAGTTAGTGTGCCAGCATATGTCTAATTTATACACTTTTGTTATAGCTAGCTAAATATACAGCTTAGTTTTGTAAAAATTGTATTATATATAATAGAAAACATTGTATTTTCTTGTATTTTCATGTTATTTTTTTGTTGCTGTTGAGTTACTCTCTTTTGTTTGCATACGTTTACTCTCTTTATAGAATAAAATTGTTTCATTAAGATATATTTATGTTTACATATTGATAGCTAGCTAAAACATCAACAATGTTGTTTATTTTTTTACATTGGTTTGCTGTGATAAACGATATAAAAGATAAATAAAACACACAAAAACTTACCTTTCGAGAAAAGTCCTTGCTCTATAACTTCATCCCTTTCAATGATACTTAAGATACAATCAAAATCTTGATCAAGTTGAAAATAATTTGTTGTATCATCAGAACTGAAAGCCACCATTTTTAAAAACAAAATAATATTTGTGCACGGTTAATGATTCGAACGTGCTTTTTTAACATTGCTGCATGATTTCTACAGGAATCGCGTGATGTTTCTTAACCAGTGTATTCTATTAACTATGAAATAACTGAAAAAATTTTTAGTTTATAGAGAGCTAAGAAAAATTGATTTTTCAAAAAAATAAAAAATAAGAAAGTTTTATACATTTTTTTTTTTTTTTTTTCTTTCTAAACATAATTTAGTGTTCTAATTTTTAATTAGGAATTTATTCAAGAGAGTTTTCATACAGGATTTTCATCACTATGTATTTCCTTTACCCACATCATAAGTGCTACTTTTCTCACATATACTTTTTGGCATGGAACTTTAGAAAGTTAGAGAGTAATTTGGAGCCTTCAAACTCAGCTTCTGAAATAAATGAACCCTTACTTGAACAGAACCGTAATTTTAACAGAAATCTGCTTAAACAGGCGTTTCATTTTAGAACTCATTTAAGCACTCACTTGAACATGTCTCTCATTTTTATATCAAGACCTAAGTCTGATAATTTTTATATTGTGGAATTCTTATATTTTGTTAACTTAATTATTTTATTTATTTACCACAAACATAAACACATTGAATATATTGAATATATCAATAGATGCATTAAGTATATCAGTAGAAGCATTGAATATATAAACATATGCATTGAACATACCAGTATTAAACCGATAACTCATTAGATAAAATATTTATAGTCTATTTAGTAAACCATGAAAATCTTACCTTGCATTCTATTTGTTTTTGACTGCCACTGCTCTGCTTAAACAAATTGTATTAAGAGTCTGCGACGATACTTTGATTTGATTGTAAATTCTACAATATCTTTTGTCGACTTTAGTTTAAAGATGCTAGTCAACTTTGCCATTAGTTATTTTATAACGTTACTCAGTAAATTTATAAATCCATTGATAAACCAACTCAGAAAAGAAATTCTCATAAGATTTCCAAGATTTAAAAATGGAATTTTTCTCAATAATGCTGTTTAAAAATTATATGGAATTTTCCATAATGTGTGCGACTATAAAATTTTGTTTTTATTTATTTTGTGGGATTTCTTGTAAAAAAATTGTAAATTTTTTTATAAAAGAGGATTAAAGAGAAGAGAGAAAATGGTTTAGATATCATGCCACTCACCATGATTGATTGGGTTTGTTCCAATTCGTCTTGTCAAACCAAAATGAGATATTGTAGTACAGTGAATATTATATACTTGAATGATGTTATGTACATTATATACATTTATTATGCAGTTGTTAGTTTATCTATAGAAAAATAAACTATATGCTTGAATAATGTGTTTTGATTGAATATAGCATTACTCACCGTTATTAATCATATTGATTACATGACAACACTGTTGTTTAGAAGAAATAATGCAAACTTTATTTTAAATTTTTGAATTATTTTATAATTGGAACTGGGCCCAAATATTTATGCTTATATGACTATGAAATTTTTTTTTTTTTTTTTTTGATATGGCCACCTGTGAAAAGCTTTTTTTCTTTACTAAACCAAATTATATTTGTTTTTTTTGGGCCCACCCAATGAAGGTCCTATGAATTTAGTACCCTCCATCTGTTTATCTGTCTGTGTTAGATCTCAAAATCCACCCATTACTTTTTTTCTAATTTTCATCATAAAGCTAAGGGTAAATAACGCAAATGATGTGACAAAGCCAGATTTTTGAAGAAAAAAAAAATTTGTTTGATAATAATGTCAAAGAGGAAAAAATTGTGGTTTGCAAGTTTTTTTTGAAATGTGCTCTTTAATTTTTTTTCTTATTATTCCGCATGATGTTGAGGGCTTTTGAGGCAAACAACGTGCTAAAGTCAAATTTTTTCAATAAAATTTTTTGCTAGTCTGATTATGGGGCGACAGTTGGAAGACACTTTCCAACTGTTACAAGGGCTGTAAAAGCTACTGCAGACTAGGCTTTCCAAGAAATTTTTTATTTGTTTATTTGCAAACGTCTAAAGGAAAGCCGTTAAAAGCTGTCTACATATGCACCAGGCTAGGCTTAAATAGGCAAAGCTTAGTCTGGTCAAGTTTAAATACGCTAAAAATGATAAATAAAAAATGGTTAGTTTTGCTTGCGGGTAATATTTTTATTAACAATAATAGCAGGAGATATTTTTTTTTTAAAGTACCAAAATTGCTTTTATTGCTATATTTGAATATTTGAGAACATCAAATTTGACTGAAATTTTCTAGTTATCAACATTTAGAAATATATTTTAGATGACATAACTACCAAAATTTATGATTTTGAAAAAAATTATATAGTTTTAAAAAAATTATCTTCTAAGATAAAAAGACCCAAGCTTCAGCTAGAAATTTTTTTATTATTGCAAATTTTTGATATATATTTCCATGATATAAATTAAAACTGCTTTGCGATTATACTAAAACTTATGATTTTATTTGCTAGATGATAATTAGTTGAAAAAGAAACGAAGTAGAAATATATAGATGTTAATTTGATTTAGATGTTTATAATTACATTTATTTAAGACACATGACTTGCGTTTTTGCTGGATTCATGTAAAAGTCATCAAGATCTTATAATTAAAGATTAATAAATACATTAGTCTGTTTGTATAATTATTTGGTCACTTTTCTCCAAAATTCTTCGTTAGATTTGGTCCAAATTTAGGATTTTTAAATTATTCTCAAATAAAGGTTGGTTAGTTGGGGAAAATATCAGAATAAGAGATTTTCTTTTTTGAAAGAAAGATCTCTCCTGGTACATGAAAGCCCTGTGTTATAAACCTCGTCACACATGTATGTAATTTGGAAAAAATGGATAATTAATTTATCATTATCTACCCACAACAATCAGTATAATTCAAAGTTTGGTATATATTTATTGTTGATGTGTCATTTAAATGACCTGTTTTTATTTGTTACCAAGAATTATTTGAATCAATAATTGTTAATTTTAAACCATTCTTTTTACTAAGATGTACTTGATGTTATTAATTCAGTTAAAATAAGTTCTTGTATCAGTACAATACAATGTGTTCACAAGTTTGCACTGACAACAAACAATATTAAAATAAAGCTTAAGAACCCATTTCAACAACATATTTCTTTGCCCTATTATCCAAATAAAATATTATGATAAGCAAATAACTTCAGGCCATGTCTTGCTATTTCAAAAGATCTGAAATAGGTTTTTTACCCCCTGTATAGATAGCTCTCAATAATACATCTTTTAGGTCAATTGGTTGTAGAAAGTAATATCTTGGATTATATCAACATGCCCTTGACTCTAAATCTGGCTATATTATAATATTCTTGAAGAACAGATTGTTGGACAACATTTTGTTCTTGGTAGGAAATGTCACAGCATATTTTACAATATGAAATAGCATCTTAGAAGTTCTTGTTTTATAAAAGTTGTGTTTTAAGGTAATGTCTTAAAATTTTGATAAATTTTGTTTATATCCAAGCATCAAACTGATTTAAAATAAATTTAGCAGGAGTATCTTTATCTGACCTATAGTCTGGCAGGATTTAGATCTTCATATGTAAGTCAGCTAAGTTGTGTCTTGCAAATGAGTATGTTTTCCAAATTTCAATTTTTCTCAAGTTTCCAATTCTACTGAAATATTTTATTGTTATATAGAAAGCTCAGAAATTCTCTTGTAAAGTATTTTAGATTTAAAAATTTTGAAATATAGTTTGTTTTCAGCCAAGATATAATAATTAACAAATATATCTGTTATTGGACCTTCGGCTTTAGTCATTGACAAATGTCGATTTTTTCGAATACTATTCTCGTTGGCCTGAAATTAGGTCCAAAAAAAGGGGCTTTTATTTTTGCAGATTTAACTTTGCTAATTTTTTGCATAAAGTTAGAAGATTATAAAAGAAGGGGTAAAAAGAGCCATTTCAACCTTTAAAGAAGTTTTCCATTAGACCAAAAATGGTGTGTTTGTCCCTTACAAGAGAAATCTTTGGTTCAATTATTTTATGAAATTGGAAGGTTTTGTTTACGGTTTTCCAGTGCAGACATGCTTGTTACCTTTAATATTTATTACTAGTTTTTTTTTGTGCGGTATTAAAATCGTGTAGAAATCAAGCAACTTATTTTCAACGTATTTGTATTTTTAACATGGGGTCAACAAATAGTTTTTTTGAGTTAATTACGAGTTAGATTCTGGTGTACTTAGAGCTCCCATTTGAGCTTACGGTAAAGAAATTCATTGGTTCCGTGGTAGGTTCGAGCCCACAGGTCTAGGATCCAGAGACCAATGCCTTATCCGCTTGGCCAGGCAACCTAATAAAGAGATAAAATTATGAAATATATTTTCATTTGATTAAAGTATACTCTAACACTTTCATGTTTTAGAAAACAACATTTAAAAAAGATTTCATATTTAGCGTATGTACGAATGGCTTCTTCAAATGATGGAATAATTGCAGCAACACAAAGACCAGATGGTACATGGCGTAAAGAAAGAAAAGTTAAAGCAGGTTACGTGCCAATTGATGAAGCTAAAAAGTATGAAAATAGAATGGTAAAGTTCTTCTCCGAAAAACCTAAATATCCACCTGGTTATAATCCAAATGCGGCTTCTCCTGTTACAATACCGTTGACAAAGAATCAGAAAAAGAATGAAAAAAAAAAACAGAAGCGTTTAGAAAAAAAGAATGAAAATACAACGGAAAAACCTATAAAACAGGAAATTTCAAAGAATTTGAAGCAGCCTGTTGATAGTATATTGAGAGATACTGAAAAACTTGATATAAATGATGCTTCAGAGCTTGATGATCGCATAGATAAGTCAAAGCAAATTAAATCTTTAAAAAAAAAGTTAAAGCAAATTGAACAATTAGAAGAAAAGATATCAAATGGAGAAACTTTAGAACAGCTGCAGTTAGAGAAGATTTCCAAGAAGAGTGAGTTCGAAGAAGAATTGAATAGATTGGAATAAATTTTGGGTTATTTTTTTTATTTATTTTGTTAACATTAGTTACTACTGAACAGCATACCTTTAGCGGTAAATTTAATTATGACTGTTTATTCCATTCCTATAAAATTATTTGGAACCCAATTAATTTAAGAGTTTTATTGGATGCAGTTTTTAAAACAATCTTGATGACTTTTTTGCTTGTCTTAGCATTTGGTAATTTAAAATAGTCAGTTAAGAATGTGAAAATTAAAATATATTTTAATGTGACTTGGTCTTTTTGTTGAAAACAGGATTTATATATGAAACTTTTTTTAGACAATTTTATTATATAGCTATTTATTTGTTATTTTATCCATTATAATTTTACACATTAATATTATTTTATCATTTTGTATTATTGAAACAAATTATGCTTATGACATTTCATTTCCAATTGTTGTGTTTTTACACAATAGGAAAGTCTTATAGGACCATGGAGTGAATGGTAGAAACAAGTTTTTTTTTTTATCATAATAGCCCAATAATTTAAAAAATGTGACCTTCCCGTCATTGTATTCCGTAGTACCATGCAGTTTTTACGTATAGGTAAATCTTATGTAATTGTATTACTTACCGGCTATTATTACATACATATTTACAATATTACTGAAAAACATTTAACAGAGTTAAAAATTCAATGCTGTATTTCTCTGTAGATATTCTGTATGAATAAGTTTTTAGACATTTTTATTTTTAACTCCTGGAAATTTTCATGGAATTCTATGGAAAATCAAAAATTGTAATTTCTTCTGAAATAAAGAAAATTGACATTTATTCTGTTGCTTTTTTTTTGTTAAAGAAAAATGATATCGACGTTTTTTTACCTAACAGCTAATGATTCGATATTTTTTTTATTTTCATGCGAAATATTTGTGATATTGGATAGGCTATTTCTGTTTTTCCATTTCTCAATGAAGGCTAACTTAACTGAATGATTAAGTTAACCTTCATTGAGTTGGAACTGTAAATTATATTTAGGATCGTTCATTTAACCATGCTGTTATTATTATTATTTTTTTTTTTTTCATTCTGCTTCTTTTGGAAAAATTTCAGAGAATTATGTATGTAGTTATGAAGATTAATTGGATTTATTTCAGTTATTTGATGTTTCTGTCCAGTTTTATCTGATTTTCCCATTAGTTTAATTTCACAAAAACATAATTCATTTAGCTGGTATTTTCAACTCACAATGTCATTTTAACTGGTGGATTAAATCCTTTACTGTAAGTTATACTTTATGAATGAAAGTAAGTATTTGTGGAAAATTTCTGTTTGAAATTTGCTTATTAACTGATTTTGACATGTTTGCTATTTTGAAAATAAATTTTATTTATTTATTTTTTTTATTATTATTATTTTGACTAATTCCTTTAAAAGACTGTTAAAGAGATGTTAAAACATGTGCTGTGTTGTTGGTTTATCTGAGACTATTAAATAAAGGAGATATTGAAAAATGGATCAATATAAAAAAATGTAATTCATTGAAGCAAAAAGATTGCCATCTTGAATAATTTTTTGGGTCCGCGATTTGCAAATTCTTGTTCATCCATTACTTATTACTTAAAAAATAATTAGCTAAACTTTTAGCTACATTTTAGGATATTTTCTACAAAAAATTTGTGAAGTTATAAGTTAACTTTGTTTTTTTATAGAAACATGATGGATTGTGAAACATGGCAGAAGTTCCTTGATAGCTTAACAAAAATAGTATCTACTGACGGTACCTTAACCAAATTCTCAAAGTTGCAAACAGACTTGCAGCGAGTCAAATTTCTAATTTCTCATACTTTTATTGACGATTCACTTAGTGATTGGATCAAAGGAAATATGCCATTCCATCAGCAAAAAAATGCAAGCAAATCTTTAAAAAATAAATTAGATGCAAATAAAGCATATGCATTGCATAAAGATGACCTTGCATTTCAGTTATATAATATTGCACTTCTGTATTCACCGCAAAGTGATGTCTCTGTTATCTATGGAAACCGGTCTGCAGTTTTATACTCAAAAAATTCTTGGAAAGAATGTTTGATTGACATTGAGTGTGCCTTAGAGGAAAGTTTTCCGCATGAGAAACAATGGAAACTTTATAAACGCAAAGCAATGGTTCTATCGGAACTAAATAGAAATTTAGATTGTGTAAACGCTTTAAAAAAATGTTTAAAATTGTTGCCAAGTGACTTATTTTCAGAAAGGAATGAAATTGATAAGCTTTTAAAGTCATATCAAGACAGAATAAATATTGATCTTGATCTCCCTGTTGTCTATAACAAAGCACCTAATTGGACACCTTATAAAGGATATGATTTTTCTTTGACTTGTGCAAGCCCTTGCCTTCAAGTTAATATTGATAAAATTCAAGGTCGTTATATTACCGCCAATGCTGATATACCCAGCGGGAGTATTGTCATCAGTGAAAAACCTTATGCGGCAGTTTTACTTTCACCTTGGTATCATTCACATTGCCAGAATTGCTTTTCAAGGACTTCAGTTATATACCCTTGTTACACATGCACAGAAGTTGTATTTTGTTCTCCTTCTTGTAGAAAACAAGCAATGAAATATCATAACTTTGAATGTGGTAAATTATCCCTTATGGAAAAAATAGGCATCGCTCATCTTTCCTTGAGAATTATTTTAGTAAGTCATCCCAATGATCTACTGAGAGTTATGCAAAATAAAGTATCGGATAAATTAAAATATATACCTGGATTTATAGAAGATCACTCATACAAAACAAACTATGAAAGTGTGTTTCATCTACTACCGCAAAGTGAATTTCTTCAAATTGAAGATTTATTTCAATACTCAGTTGCTGGCCTCATGCTCTTTAAACTTCTTTTAAAATGTAACTATATTGAATCTGAGATGTTAAGCACTCAAAAGTATGGTATTGCTAGTCTGTTGATGCGTCATATACAGCAACTTGTAAGCAATGCCCATGCAATTACCTGTTTAAATGAAACTGCAGTGACAGCAAACATGACAGAGCAGAATCAGGTAAGGATTGCAACTGCAATCTATCCTACAACAAGTCTTCTAAACCATTCATGTGAACCCGACATAGTTAATTGCTTTCACAATGATCGTCTGATAGTAAAGGTTGTTAAAGATATAAAAAGAGGGGAACAAATTTACAATTGTTATGGGCCGCATTATAAGCGAATGCCATTTCAAGAAAGACAGAAGATTTTGAAGCAACAATACTTTTTTGTGTGTCAGTGTGATCATTGTGTTAACGAGAGTAAACAAGCTATTACGCAAGGTTTCATTTGTAATACATGTAAAAACATTTTAAAATCAGATTTTATTGTAGTATGTGAAAATTGTGGTGGCAATGTTGAAGAAGTAATAAACAGATCAAAACAATGCTATGAATTGTTTTTAAATGGTATGCAATTGTTAAGCATTTCGAGCAGTTCTCAGAGTATCAAAAATGCACTTAAACTATTCCTCCAGTGTTTTGAGGTGCAGAAGCAAATATATACCCCTCATCACCAATTGCTATCAAGAAGTTATGATGTCATTGGAAAATGTTATACCATGCTTAAGAAATCTAAAAGTGCTTTAATTTTTATCAAGGAGAGTGTGAAAATAGTTTGTCAACGCTATGGCAGTGAAAGTATTGAATACACAAATGAACTTCTTAAGTTAACAGATATTTACATGCAAGTGATAAACAAAATGGTTCAAAATAAAGACATAAACATTGATATGATAAAAGAAGCGTTATCAAATGTAGAAATAAGTTTAAAGTTAGTGAGCGTAAACAAGGAACCATGTTGTGATGATTTAGAAGAGCTTCAACTTAAAAAAAAATTCCTTTTGAGTTTTGTTTAAAATATTTTGTTATCTTCCTTTTAGGAATTAAATCTTGAACCAAAAACTTTTTTTTTTTTTGCAAAATTGCTGTAATTTGTTTAGCTTTTATGTTAGTAATACATTATTACAGTAATTTCTCTAGCTTTTACATTATAGTATTAGTTGCTTGGTTTTAATTGCTATAATTATTCATAAAAAATTTTTTTAATCTTCAATTAATTTTTTTACCTTCTTTCCAGAAATCTAAAAGTTGGCTTCAAAAAAAATTTCCACAAAGCACTCAGACACTGTACTGTGGCACTATACAGAGTTAAGCATGTAAGTAAAGAATAAAGTCTAACATTTAATAATTATTCTTAAGAAATTCATTTTATAATAGGCAGGTTTTAAGAGAAAAATTTCTTTGAAATCCTGATGAAGTTCAAATTTTAAGATTTCAGGAGGTCTTTCTGCTCGTCATGCATATGAAATTACTCTCTAGAATATTCTATTGAGTTTGTATTGTTGAGGCATTGTTTTTTTCATTTATTCATAAAAAAATCCCTCTTTTGTTTTCCAAAAAAAACGCTAGTTACATTTTATAATTGTTAAAGTTTATATAAAATTTTAATGTCATTTTTTAACTGTAATGCAATTTTTATTTTTGAGCAGTATTACTTTATTATAGTTTATAGCACTTAGTCAGGTCTGCCGCTCCGAAAAATTAGTCAGGGCTGCCGCTCTGAAAAATCTGCAGGAACAAAATATTTTTGACTAAGATTATTTTGAGAATTTATTTTCAGAAAACATTGAATTGTATAAGGGCTACGTCTTTTTAAGAGTGAGAGTAAGTATTTTTTCTTTTATTTCTCCGAGAAATTTTGATTTATGAGCAAGGCTGTCATTTTTTTAAACTATCAGAAGTAAATCTGTTCTCATCAGGTTATCATCAGGTTATAACTTTTTTAAATTGTGCATTAAAGGACCATATTGGACATCTATATATTAGACATCTTTTATTCTAAAAAAGATTTTTGTTTTCTTGACCGAGGTCCCAAAACTTATCAGATTTGCCTACAAAATTGTTTTCAAAATTTTTTGTGTTTGAAAATATTGTTTATAATTGTTTTTACACTTTGGTAATTTTTCAAAATTGGGAATTTTAGGCCTAGAAACAACATCTTTAATATTTTATCAAAATCTGTTCATTCCTTTCTTTTTTTTTTTTAATTTTCTATTGAATTAAAGGACCATATTTTACCTGCCAAAAATTCTCGCTCTTAGGCAAGAAAAGGTTCAAATTTTAGCGGAAATGAAATTTCGGAGAGTTTTGTTCATTATTCTTTTTGTTAGAGTGAAGAGAATATTTTGTCCAAAAATATTATTTTTATATTTTGAAAGTTAAGTTTCGCTTCTGTTGTAATATATAATTTCTGATCTTCTATTCTTAATAATCCTTTTATTTTTTTCTTTTTTTTTTTTTTTTGAGAAAGAGAAACTGAGAAACGTGACTATTTTATTTATTTTATTATATAATTTCCGGAAGTCCATTAATCACCAAGTGCTTGTTTGAAATAAGGTAGCCAACTGTAAATGACATATTTTGAGCCATACTGCTAAATATATTTAGGTTCTGAAATTTATAAATTCAATACTGTCTGTCTTTTCATGTAACCATCTGTGTTATTTCCCAGTATATGCTCGTTAGCTTTTTTTTTTTCTAATTTTTTGAATGAGTGAAGTTTAGGGTCAATCAGTCAAATGATGTAAAAAACTTGAATTTAGAAAAATAAGATATTCTTCTAATTTTGGTTTAGCTTGAACACCAAAAACGACACGCTTATTAGATTTTTGTGGCTTTTTTTTATTTAGATGTCTGTTTTATTCAGATCTGCGATTGTTAATCTTTTGTCATTTTTTTGAGTTAGTTCAGTGAAGACAAATAGTATACCAAGTATGCTAAACACATTTTTGGATGAAAGTAACTGATAGCCTTTTTGATAGTATTTATTCTCAGCCCAATTATCAGAGACTTGAGAAATCAATTTATACATAATATAATTATATAAAGACTGAAGCATAAAGACTGCATGTTTCCTCTAAAATTTGAATAAAAGATGGAAATTTAAACCTTTACTTCAGATCATCCTATATTAGTCTTTTCTTTGTTTTTACCATGAATTTAAGAATTGAGGAGGGCTGTGTAGTTGTTTTAAAGGATGCAAATGTTTTGAACTGAGTGTGCTCACTAAATTTTTGACTCCCAACAAAGCCAGCTAGGGTACGATTAAAGTTTTGAAATATTGTTTGAAGTTAGATGGCCTTCTGAAAGTTCTCGTTTGGGAACCTTGGCCTGATTTTCGACCTGAAAACGTCTAAAATCATTTCTTTTTATAAAAATAAATAACCCTCCAAATATTCTTTGATTTTTTATTACTCTATGTTACGAAATATTATTTATATAATATTAGGCATGTCATTACCTTTCAATTTTTTTTTAAACTTGTTCAAAAAATCCGGAATTTCAAAATTACTGTAGCTGTTATAAAACAGTTTTTACTGAAACTATTTTTAATTGTGGTTTTTAATTTTTAAGAAATCTAAAAAATCATAGTATATCGTTCTCACTTGAGATATTTAGGTTCAAGGGCATATTTGTTGGAAGCGCAGTTGAATTCGGATTAATAAGTTATTCTTTTGCTTGGCAGGTGCAAATATGTGTTTTGTGCTCTTTATTTCTCTGGAATGTCTTTCTTCTTTCTACACATGTACATATATTCACCAATACAATCTACTTGAAAACAATTTTTCAATCCAAATCTTGCTAAGCAATTGCAACTAAAATTATTTTAAAATTTATTTCTTAAAATTTATTTATGATTATATCTACATAAGTAGTAAAAGTGTCAAAAGCTTCAATAGATCAAGACGTTTTAACAGATGTTTTTAGAGTACGTATTATTTTAATATTTGATTTTATATTTTTCTTAAAAAATCTTGCTGAAGATAAAACTTAAATCTTTTGTTACTCATTAGCTAGTATATACTTTTTAAATTAAATCATTTGTTAGTTTTTGTCTATTTTTTTGTGAAACTGTTCATTCCTTTGAACTTTGGATGAAGGTAAATGTCTGTAAAGGAAAGTAGTTTAAATATTATTTTTTTTTAATTTTTTTATGTTGGTATTAAGCTGGAATTTAGCCAGACATTTCAAGCCTTAGAATAACATATTTGAAATTTTTTGTAATTTAAAAAAAATTTTTTTTTGAGTTTGCATTAGGTTAAGGGCATCTTTTAGCTAATGTGGCTACCTGCTGAAATTTCTTTTTCCCTGGTCCTGAACCCCAAAGCAAGGTGGACCCAGGGTGGACCCAAAAGTTCCTTTAATTTGGTTTTTCTCATCTTGAAGAGCTTATGAAACTTTATTTGTACATTTAAAGCTTTTAAAAGTTTAAATAAACATAGATTATTAGAATGGGTTGAGTAAACTTTCTATTAACAAATTGAACATAGGTCTAGCCTTTATTCCAATAACGTACTTATTTTTACACTAAATAGCTTATTTTGTACACTTTTGAAACTTATCTGAACTTGTCTTGAAAGTTTTTTTATGGGGCTTGGTGATAAAGCAAATTTACCTTACAAGCCCCAAACCAGATAAAACTACTCTTTGGTGTTATTTAAAATTGTATTTGCAACAGTATTTTATATTACTGTTTTGTGGTGGGAGTCTAGTAGTACCAAACTTCTAACATGATTTTCCATTATGATGATGGCACAAGATTGTTCTTTAGGCATTAATGATGTATCTAAGTGAAATAATATTTTTTATAATCTATGTATGAATCAGGAAAATCGGCGTCAGCCTTGCTATTCTTATTTTACAAACGATTTAAACCTCTTCATAATTTGCTTTTTTTTAAACTTTCAAGTGAAAGATAATTTTAAAATTTTAAATTTAATGTTCTTTTATAACATTAATAAAGTTTTTTTTTTGTCTGAAATTGTTTGAAATAACAATCAGCAATGTCAAAGCTATAGGTAAACACAGAGAAGAATTAAGATCTATGTCTTCACTTTCCGTGAAAATATTGTAACCATTGTCATAATAGTTTCTCCAAAATTCTAAAGATCTAAAGGCTGAAGGCAAACCTAAAGTTTGCCCTCTTTTTGAAAAAGGTCTAAAACTTCATTTTTAGCAGTTAATTTACCCCCTACTGATTTAAAATTTTCTTATTTTTTCGAACCCATTTATTGATAAATCTTTTGCAAGATTATTACAACAGCATTGAATAATCAAACACTTATAATTTTCCTCTAAGCTTTTCACCTTGAGAATCTTTATACCATACTGTGAAGAATATCTATTCAATTTGGTAATCAAAACTGAATTATTGTCCGAAATTTCATAAGAAAGTACCTAAAAAATTGCAACCGATTATGAAGTAAATTAACCTGTTTTTTTTTTTTAGTGAAATGAAATTGTATAAATTTCTTATACACGTCCTTAATACATCGTATGTAGTTGAACATATCTTTAAAATATGGAATTTAGTATGCTACCAAAAAAAAAAGAACTTTATATTTGATTTAATCCTTGGAATAACAACAGGTGTCTTACTTATCAAGGTGCTTAAAATGGATTATATCATCAATTCATTTGTAAACTTGCGTACCTCAACAAAAAAAAACATAGAATCATTACTTATTTGCTTAATGGGAAACCCAGCAGGATTGAAGTTAAACCATGAACTTTCTTACTTTCTTGGAAATTTTTTCTTATATCATGTGCACATATGGATGCAATATTTGTATTTTGTCGAGAAATATATGGTTTTCTTAGTAAAATTTCTTCTTTATTCAAACTTTCTTGGACTCACTTTCTTTGTCGCTTTTGTTAAAGATGTTGTGAACATGTTAACTCTTCATATATACTGTTTTTATGTGTATGCAGCGAATCTTTATTCAATACAACTGTCAGCTTTAACTTCGTTAGCACGGCTGTTCATGGGTAAGTTATTTCATTTTAAAATTATTAATGGCGTCAGCACAAGCAAAAGGTCGTACAGAAGGCTAACGTATTTATATTTTTATCAATTTGTGAATATTTTTAGCACAGTGTAAACAGAGGAAAATAAGTAAAAAAGTATGTTATCCTTTCTTGACGTTAACAAAGCCTGATTTGATCTAAATTTTATATTTTGTCTGTTTCTCAATAAAAAAATTCTACAACAATTATAATTATTATCAATCTATTACACACAATAACTTATATGGCAGCGAAGAAACCCACTAAGCGAACACTCCTAAATGTGCTAAAAGTAACTTAATTAAATGCATCGAAATTTGCAATCTTTTCACCTGAGGTATTAAAAATGCATAATAAATTAGGTATTTCATAAATTTTCAAAAAATAAATTTTTTCTCTGGATCGGTTTGCATTTATTTGAAAATTTTCAAAATAATTATTATAAATTTTCAAAATAATTATTATAAATTTATTTTTATTTTTCTGATTGGCAGTGAAAAATTGCTGCAATTTTATTAGTTAATGAGTGTTTAATTTTTCGTTACATTCTATAAATTTACTTTATTGTATTTAATTAAATGTTTTTATGTTTAGAAGATTATTTTTCTATATGATAATTTCCCGTGAGCAACAACAATCAAATCTTTTACTTTACTTAATGAATAAATGTTTCTTGCAGTCTCCAGCTTGTTGTTTAAATTAAACTAACTTTTGATTTCAGTGCATTGATCTCAGTTCTGCTGGATGGGTATTTTTAGTTCCTTTCAACTTTTTTGTTAATGCAAATACTTTCCCTGAAACCTTTTTATTTTGTTCTTGACTTTTTTATCATAAGTTAATTTAGCAAATGAATTTTGAAAAAATCTATGTATGCACGTGCATTTGTATGTATGCACATGTATGTATGTATGTCTCTATGTGTGTGTGTGCGTGCGTGCGTGTGTGTGTATGTTTTTATTGTATTGTATTGTATTGCATGTATGTATTGGGATGCTATGGATGACTAACCTTATTGAATAGCTAAATTGCTTGCTTAGTATTTGTCATCTAATTCCTGGAGAACGTTCCTGTTGGGGGCACACCTGCATAAACAAAAAGTTCTTCAAGGTACCTGGTAAGGGACAGTATATTTCTTTGGCTTTGTCTGAAAAAGCAGAGACAGATAAAACTTCGTGACATTAATATTAATATTCATGTAACACGGAAAAAAATATATGTATTCACTTTAAATTGTAATTTGAATTTGAATGAAAAATAATCTGCATTTCTATGCTGTAAGCATGACCAAAATTATCCTTAAATTTTCTAGATTTTATTAATATTCTAGGAAATATTATGAAATTTCCTGGATTTTATTGTTTTTCTGGGAAAATAGGTCGGAATTGTCTGGGTATCCATATCATTGTGTCTTTTAGGTAAAAAATGGAATGTATCGCGGTCTCGTGTTGATTCGATTAGTTACGAAGCTGACCAGTTAATTGTTGGTACTCTTCTGTTAACAACATTACTGTTTCTACTTCCCACCACTGCTTTGTACTATTTTGTTTTCGCTAGCCTACGAATTGTCATTTTAGTTTTACAAAATATTTTAGCTACACTAATTTCAATTATTACTGGCTTATATCTTGATGATAATCAAAGTAAGAATTTTAATTTTTATGCCCCCAAATATAAATTCATGTCTGTGTGTGTGTCATAATTTTCATGAAAACCATTTGAAAGATTATTTTAAAGATACAAAGTTTGAAAAGGAAAAAAAAATTTGGTAATTCAGTTTGATATGACCCAGACCTAAGATGGGTAAATTTGTTCCGAATTTAGAAGTTTTGATTTTTCTCAAGAAATTATATGAATTTGACACAATTTTGAATGCTTTGTATAATGTTTTTTTTGTTATATTCTGGTGAAATTTTAAGAAATTATCTATTTATTGTTCATTTTTTGAAATTTTAAAAATTTAACTTTGTCAGCTAGAATGATGCCATCATCCAAGCATTGCTTAAAAATTTCAAGGATGAGTCTCATCAGAAAAATTTTTTTTTTTGGAAATAATGATCTTATCTGTCACTAAATTAAACTATCAAATAAATAAATAAAAATCAATTCGATTGTTTCATGGCAGGAATCAAGTGCCAGACCAGTGCTCTAACCATTTAGTTACAATCACCGGTTGTCAATCAAATTATTTAACTAATATTTAGTATATGCTTGATAGTGAAATATGTTCTATTTTATCATGGTCAATTTGGGCCAGGAAAAGTCTTCTTTTACAGTTTTAAACTATGTTATTTTTGGAGCAGCTCTGATGCATTTCCAAAATTTGCTGTGATTACTACGTTGGATATTTGATCTCTGAGTTTAACACCCAGGATTGTTTGAAGACAATATATCTGCAATACCTCCTGGTTTGTCTGTGTTACACTTAAGAGGACACCAAATTTCACATCCATGTAGTGGCTCAGATATAACTGAAGCTTTAATAATACAAATTTTGATAGGTATTAATATTTATGTCCATAGTATGCTTTTCAGTTGAAAGAATACGGAACTAGCATGACCAATTCTGTGTTTGATATCATCACACGATACAATCTTAACTCTATTAAATATGAGAGCCGATGGGTTCTTGTAGATTTTTAAGTGTGGTTGAGGGCAGTGGACAGCAATGAATTTTGTTTTAGATGGTTTGTTGTTAAGGTCAATTGAAGCAGTTTTTTCTGCAAAGGTGTTTAACGTCTGTTGCATATATTGCTTATCCTTCTCTAGCATAGTGTTGTCGTTTGCATAATCTACATCAGCAACAAAACAGTTAGCTTCTACACAAGCACCACTCGCATTCATATCAAACCGGCCTCTTAGAATCCAGCCCAGAACAAGGTTAAACAGGATTGGGGATAACATTTCGCCCTACTGGCTCCAGTTTTGATACTGAAGAATTCATACAGGCTTTTCAACTGATGTTACTTTGTCAAGATTCAGCTTGATTAACCATTGGTGAACCAGGCATGTTGTGGAGCTCCTAATTTATCTCGGTGAATATGTTTGTATCAGGAGTTTCCAGTCTGTTAAGGAGAGTTTAAAACTTTTCAACCCATCTAACAAGATGCTCGCTGGGTTCAGTTATCTTATCACCAGATGAACTTATGAGAACTGACAGTAATGGGGTTTTCCATTTAGCTCATTTTGAACATGGAATGTCTATTAGCCCGGTTTGCAGCTTTTTCAAAACTATATGTTTGGCTGTTCCACCAAACTTCTTTATGCCTAAGGTTGGGTTTCAGTTCGCGGTGGAGGAAATTACAGTGGTTCTTGTCAGTGATGTATTAGTATCCATAACTATGTTCTGCACCAGACTGGTGGGCATATTTCAATGATAGCATTATTAAAAATACTTTTGAACGTAGACCTTGTGTTTTAAAGATGGTTGGAGTCTATAGTAATTCAAGGCTATAAGTGCTGGCTTTCTTTTTAAGATTTTCAAGTGGAGTCGCAGTTTGGATATAATAAGCATATGTTTAGGTAGTATGTCCGAAGTTTGGTTAACTTTCAAGCCTTCCACCATAGATTGAAATTCCCTGCATACAAAAACGTGGTCCATTTTTTTTTTTTTTTTTTCCATCATTCAAGTTGAATTTATAATGATGGTGAGGTTTCTTCCTGAGCCAAGTATCAGATAATACCAGGTAATCTACATTAGCAAAGGATAGCATACGAATTGAATTATCATTAGCGTTGCCTATCCCATATTTTACGCTTTGATTTTCTATCCCACTTTAAGCATTAAAGTTGCCTGCCAAAAATAAATTACACATAACTGATGGTAGAAGTCATCATTAAAGGATGAGTCTGAAGGTTCGGAAAGAGTGTAAGCAGCAATAGCTGTAACAAACAATTTCTTGCAGTTGAAGTGTAGCAATATGGTCAGAAATGGGTGTTTCCTCCTGAATAAAACAAACTAACAAGTATCACCAGATATGGATTAAACAAGATTTTCCCCTTGTTTACAAAGTCTTGCTTCTGTATTATCTGCAAGCTCAATGTTATATTTAATTAGCTCGTCAGCTAATAACTCAATTCTACCAAGTTGATCGAGAGTTCGAATATTTCAAACTTTAAATCTGGAAACATTTTTCATTGTAATGAGCTTTCTGTCGGTTGCTCTGGACGCGATAGTGTTGTCGTTCGTTAAGGAGTTTGCAACCATGTTTATAAAGTTAGCTTTGGTTAGCTAGGTTTTCGATAGCTCGCCAAGCCCCAATCTCGAGAGAGTGGAACGGAGCAGGATCTCTTACCGGCGAATGACAACAAACTCAGATGTAATATTGAACAGGGAGTTGTCAAAACTCGAATCGATTCTGGGTTTTTTTTAGGAAAGCATGTAAACGTTGTAAAACACCTTGTTTTAGTAGACATAAGTGAGGATCCTAACATCTTCAGAAACTATCCAGGTTTATAGTGTCCTTTCTCGATCCCTCTTATAGCTCTTTGTTTGCAACAGACGCACCATGGGAGGTGGCTATCCAAGAGTCTAGAGCCATTATATAACAATATTTCAAAGAAATAATATTAAGTATCATTTTTGCTTTTCGTTAAAGAAAAGATCTTAAAGAATCCGGAACGACTAAATTGTAATGCTTAGTTATCGTATTTAAGATTTTAAATTAAAATTCCTTAATTAACAAAGGTTCTGTGACTTAAGAAGGAAAAGTTTCTTATTGAAAAGCATGTTTTGTTTTATAAATTTCATAGTTTTTTATTTTATACTTATGTATAATCCGAATTATCATATCTTGGTACACCTACACTATTTTATGAAATTTTAGGTGGTCATCAATTTATTAACTCAAATGTCTTGCTTTGATCAATCATGCATTACATATTAAACAAGTAAATTTTCATGCAATAGTTAAATGCTAACTTGATATCGATATTTTTCACTTTTTTTTTTTTTTTTTTTTTTTTTTTTTTGTTGTAAATCATTATAATTTTCATTTTTAGATATATCGATTGATAACAGTAATAAAGAATCGCCTTGAATTATTAAATGGTTTTGTTTCAGGATGTTCAACCACGCCTGTAGAGATTTCTCATCTAGTGATTCTGATTTTAAGTTCAACTTTTGGTATCATTAAACGACTTATCACTGGTGATATTATTCAACCTTGGTCCAGATGGTCTTTGGCGTGAAATGATGACTCGTGGAGGTGTATATATATGTAGATAAAACTAAACTTAATGTAATGACTTCCAGGGTTTTGGCTTAGAAGAAGAGTTACTATTTGTCGTATTTTTCGTGATTATTTAGCAAATTAAAAGAAACACAAACCCCTTTAAATTCATTGATTTAAAATTAGTTTAAATATTTTTTTGTTCAGATTATTAAAAAAAAGAAAAAGAAATAAACATTGCATTGAGGTTAAGGTTACATGCTGTATCGTAATAAAATATAAAGTCTTTTGGTAAATAAGTCACAAAATTTTAAATTGCAATAGTTTGGTATACACCAACAAATTATGCTCCGTATGCGGTGGAGGAGAGTTCCTACGCAGCTGGGCTGTTGTGGAGGAATACACCTTATTTGCATTGATTTATTAAACGAGTCTTCTGTTTAAATAAAGGTAAAGTAAAAATGATAGAAACAAAGGTGGGAGGGCAAGGTGAAAACAGTAGGGGATTAATTTATACATTAATAAGTGTTAATAAAATGTGTCATTATTTTCCTTGTTATTTCAGTTCTTGATAATTGAAGTAGGACATCGTCATTATTATTTAATCGATTATTGTTAAACACTCTAGTGAAAAAATCCCACGTATTTAAGGAATTAATTTAAAAGAATTGAGAACATACTTTGTTGAGTTAGACTAGGGAACAAAGAGGTAGCCGGATTCTGAATTTCTATTATTAACGTTAGGGTTTCTATCTTTTGTTTTATGAAGTATTTTTCAAAACAAGAAGGTAGAGTTTTTTTGAAAAAGTCTTAGACAAAAAGACAGTTTTTTAAGGTAATATGGTCGTTAAGTTTAGTATTTGTAATTCTTTAAAAAGTGGACATGTGTTTGCTCTAAATTCGGAAAAGTTATAATCCTTAAAGCTGCTTTTTGTGAGAGAAGTATTTTTTGTACGTAAGCCTTAGTTGTTTGACCCCATCTTTGAGAACCGTAGTTAATGTGAGTAGAAAATAAAGCGCGGTACAATGATTTAAGTTCTTCAGGGGCATAGTGACGGGATATGGTAAATATTCCATTAGCTCGTGTTAGAATTTTAGTAAGCTCAAAGCAGTGCTGATCTCTAGATAAACTTTCATCTAAGAAAACGCCAAGGTATTTATTATATTTATATTTTCTGCTGCAAAAATTTACAGCGTAAATAAAAACGTAAATAAATTTTTTTAAAGATATATCTAAAAATAATCTTTTAAAATTGTTTTTATTGACCTAATTTTGTAATTTCAGTCAAAGCACGGAAACCTCGTAGAAGACCATTAGAGTCTTATCATCAGGAACCGATACACTGCCTGACTTTGCTTTTTGAGACTATTGGATCAACACTGTTTTGTCTTTACCAATACATAATAGACTTTAAAAGAACGATTTAAAAGCACGAGAAGAAAAAATTTGTCTTTTATTTCTTCTTAAAAAGAGAAATTTTTTTTATTTCAGAGAGATTAGGGTTACTAAGAACAATTTTATTCAACAGATGA
>JAUZNK010017071.1:0-21802 GCA_035046665.1 Euphysa ruthae
CATTTCATTAAACAGAGGTTTTGAGTGAGTGAAGCGGTTTTGATAATTGATCAAACGAACAGCGTGTTTTTGATGACAATACACATTTTCTAGTTTTGATTTATGAGTGCTGGCCCAAGCTATGCTACCATAATTTAAATAACTGTATACAAATGCCGAATAAAGCTGTTTTAGTAGTGATTTATTCATTATCGGTCTTGCTTTATATAAGATCCCAATGCTCTTTGAGATTGTGAAGGATACTTTTGAAATTTGAGCTTTCCAGTTCAGATTTTCGTCAATCAATATACCAAGAAACTTTGTTACGTGATCTCGAAATAAAGTCTAAATGAAACCAGTAAAGACAATATACGAGAAAGTTCCGTAGACTCTGCGGAAATGAATGCAACAAGGACTGGTTTAATGTAGCTGTTAAAGTCTAGGAGAATAATAAAAAAATCGTTTGCATTTTTGCAACTGTTTTGAGAATCTATTAGTACACTGCCGAAAAAACAATGCAACCATAGTAGACTTGGCCATTTATGGAAAGGTTCTTATACTTAAAGCGTTAGAGCTAATATCCAATCCTTTAGAATGCCTTCTTATTTAATGTCTATTAGGGTAATTTTTTGATTTTATATTTGAAGCTAAAAGCCACTACTAGGCAGAAAGTTAAATGAGAAAAATTAAAAGTCCAAACTAACCACACCGAAATGGTACTCATATGCTGAGTGGGTGATACTCAGACTTGAACCCAAGACCTTGCGTTTGGGAGTCAGATACCAACTGAGATATACGGGTATAAACAGAGAAACAGTACAGAGGAAGACTATAGAAATAGGTTACATGATACACAGCTTTTCATATCATTTACATATAATAGAAAGAGTAAAGGGCCTAAAATAGGCCACTGAGGCACCCTTAATTTAGATTTCCAGGAGTAAAAACATCCCATTATAAATTAAACTGAAATCATTGATCTGAAAAAATGCGATTTAGCTAAGAAATGGTGTTGCTTCAATATCATTTTTCTAATAGCATATCATAGTCTATTTTTATAAGGTTTTTTGTGAGTCTATGAGAATTATAGTTACCATTAAGCAACCTAGAATCAAAAACAATCTGATTATAATAATTTAAATATTACTGACATGAAGATTGGAGTGGTTTCTATGAAATTTCGATTGAAATTTGTAATAAATTTTGTTTTCTGTTATTAGTTTGGTCATGGGAAACTTTCAATTTTTTAGAAATTGTGGGTAGTAATAAAATGGTCTATATTTTTTTGAATTAATATTTATAATATATAATCACCGTTGCTGGTATATCTGTTTATTAGGAAATTAAAAAAAAAAAAAAAAAAACATTCAAGGAATATCAAAGAAAGTAGAAAATTTAGTATAAATTAATAAAAACTATTTTTAACATAAACTTTCATCACTGCAATTTAAACTGTGTGTAAAGCTGTATAAAATTTACGTAACAATTAGGAAACTTTTTAATCTTCTTTTCGAGGTCAGATGCAAGTAAACTACTTTGAAGGTTTCAAAGGCATCAGAAAAGAGTGTATAATTTTACTATTTTTTGTACTTTCGGCTGCTGTAATTATTGAATAAAAGCGTCAAAGTAATCTCAAAGAAGATGTGTTTAAAAGTGGAGTAAGTAGTTTTTTTCATCTCATATTGACTATTTGGCCTCTTCTGCAGGTTTAATTTAAATTTAATTGTAGTTTTATGGTTTTTCTTTCCGTTGCTGATCCTTAAATTTAAGATTATTGCTTATATTCTGGAAATATGATTTAATTTTTTTTAAACAGTGCAGAAGAAGTTTACAGCAAGTTATCTCATGGAGATTGAAGTGTTGTAAAAACACAAAAAAACATTGTTACATGGACATGAAGTTCTATTTTAATCATTTTTTAAACACACAATAAAAATGAAAATATTAAAGATCAAACAAAATTTTGGTTTATTATATACAGAAAGCAAAATGGAATTTTAAAAATTAGTTCTGAGTTTGGGTGCTAAAACTAATGGTGCCTTAAATTGTTTGTTGAAATCAGAAACAGCATAAAGTATAAACAAAACTTGTGAAAATTCTAAAGATAAAGTAAATATAAAGCAGAAAATAAACAATAAATAGATAAAAAAAATTTAAAACATTTTCAGTTGAAATCTGTCTTATTAAAGATGAAAATTGCATACGTTTTTTTTAAATAAAATGTAAAAGATAATTTTTCATTCAAGTATTCCTTTGTTTTATTTTTCCAGAAAAAAGAATTATTAAAATTATATAAAAAAAAAAAATAGTTTTGGTACATCATCTGATTTTCATCATCTCATTGTTGAATTGACACTATAGTTATTTACTGTTTGTTTTATTTATGTGCAAACTTTTTTGTTGAAATTTTCAGGTTTTTATTGGTGACCACAATAAGACAAATTGGAATAAATGTTTTCAATAAATTTTTTTAGAATACAGAATTTTCCGTGGAACCAAGAAAATACCAGTTTAGTGGATAGTTCACTTGGCTTTGGAGTATAAACGATAAAAACACCCAGTATCCAACATTGTCACATTTCGGTAGGTTTTAGAAAAAATCTGGCTATAAATCTTTTATATTATATCTATAATGAGAAAAATGATTTTGAAATATTTATTATTGTATGAGTTGTTTTTTTTAAACCTAATATTTATTTATTGACAACTAAAAAGTTAAGAGAATGAATGAGTTGATATCAGACCAGTATGTTATACATCAAAACTGAAATTATGTAGAAATAACAAAGTGATTATATTCATTTTTGTGGTTTTAACGGGACTGGTGTTTCATAAACAATTAATTAAGTTGAAGAGAATTATAGTTAGTAGTCGCTAAGAAACGAAGTAAATTATAAACACTAATGGTTTTGATTTTAAAAATATAAAATTTTCTCTCAAATTTGTTTACAGGGTGTATTATCAAGATCAAAATCAAAAATGTTTTTCTAAATGTGAAAAATAGTGGATTTTTTAGGAATATGAGAAAAAGGTGTTGCAATCTAGAGCTTGCCTAAAGCAAAGTTTATTGGTATTTAAGACCCAAAATATTTATATAAAAAATGTTCTTCTTTTTCTGAAAGACTAAATACTAAATTAAACTTCCTTTTAAAACATCCTTGTAAAGTTTATTTCAACATGCGATAATCGTAATATTTAAAATGATGTTTACAGAATTTACAGAATAGGCCCTAGATATTTTGATACAAAGAGATACAAAAAAATATTGATATAAAATATAGGTACAAAAGAAATTAGCATCTCTCCTGTTACGAGTAAAACTTCAGTGATCTACAATCCTGGCATTAATGTTTTGGCCAGAATTGTCTGAATTTTTTAAAAGACTTAGTAATTTTTAAAAGAAATTTGTGCGAATATCCACAAAAACTATTAAGTGTGTTTTGTTTAGGTATACATACCACTTGTAGAATTATACGGACCATCCTGTAAACAATGAACCGTATTTTGACATACAATAATAATTAATGACAAACTGATTAAATCTGTTTTTTTTTCTCTCTCAGATATATAACAATAAAAAAACAATAACTGAAAGTAAACATTGACAAAATGTAAAATACCACCGTAAAATCAAAACTTCTTTATCAAAAAGATAAATGAAAAATATGAAAGGTTGCAATAAAATATAAGTTTGCAAGGCAAAGCATCATTAGAAATATGAAACTACCAATACCGGAAAACGATTCAGAGATATTTGACAGGAGAAAAGTTGACCCAGGAAGCCCAAGAAAAGTGAGTGAACGAAAGTGAGCGACAAAAGGCAAATCCTAAGGAGCATTCTTAACTTGCCCAAAGGAATAGGAAGTTGCTTTGCAACACCAATTGTTCGAGCGGAGTCAGGAGTCACTGATGTGAGTAGCTGGAAAATTACATATTTAATTAAAAATGATTATTATTATCACCACTCCAGAAAGAAATGGTTATTTCCATTGAAAAATTGAATTAACAGTCTGAAGTTTTCAAAATAAGTGATGTTGTTTTATGCAAACAATACATGGTTCTTTGAATAGGGAAAGATGCTCTGAATTTGTACAGAAAAATTTTCCTTTGGCATTCAGGATTAAAAGAATGTTAAAAGACGGTGATCCAACAAAAAATTCAAGGAAAGCTAAAGAAACATACAAAGAAGTTGGGTGTAGATTGTTGTCAATAGCAGCCAGATCTCCTGATATTAATCCAATTAAAAATGTATTTAATAATGTATGTTGCCAGTTAAGGGAAGACGCAGTGGTTTAACACATAAAGAAAGAAGCTTATCCGGAATTTTGTAACTGGGTAAAAACAACCCTTTTGAGCTTTCCTGTGAGTATTATAGATGTCACTACAGAGAAATTACGAAAACGAATGAAACTTATTATGAAAGGTCACTTATACATCTTTTTATAATAGTTGTGGTAACATGAGGTAACATGTCAATTTTTACCTGAGTTTCTTCATTTGCAATGGTAAACTTTATTTAAACATGTTGGTAACATGTAAAAATCTAAGTCTACTATATAGTATCCATATAATTTTTATATCTCTCCTAATAGCACAATTTCTGAAAAAAGTAAGCACATGATTCTACTTCTTTTATGTCCTTCTGAGGTATCTGGGGTTTAAAGTAAAAAACTCATCTCATTCTCTCTCTCATCAGTTGCATTGAATTTGACTTCAAGTAATGGTTTCCTTGCTTGTTGCAAAAACTGGTGTATTGTTCTTTAAACGCTGAAGGTTTATAGTTTGGCCTTTTGATAAAAGGGGAAATCTTTCCATGATATCAATTCTGAGTCCCATCTGATATCATTAATCAAGATAATTTCAGCATTATCAGATCCAAGCCATGCATGTTTATCACTAGCTACATTACAAAAACATTAAATGTAAGCTCTAATGGCCTTAACTATTAAGTTTTAACATAGTTAGCAGGCCCAATTATGGTAATATTTTGAAATTTATAGTGTCATTTTACTAGAAGGTCTCTAACATAAGCTGCAAACATACATGGGTGAACATTGTCTATTTGTTGTGTTTTCTTTGCACGCTCTAGCCCTACCTTGTTTAGACAAGCTTCCTTGCAGCTATTTCTATTAACTTCAATAATAAGTGACACGCATTCTACTTTTTTGAGTGCTCTTGTAGAAGTTGCATTCTTCATTTTCCAAGTTGTTGAGTGACTTAGATTTGTGAGAAAGCAGAAATGAAGCTGAATCAGTTTTCCCTTCAATTTTTAGTTCTTGTGCATTTGCATAAAGTTCTGTGTCCCTCTGTATATTGTTTTTGATCAGGAACTCAGAGCTATCGGTTTTTTCACTGATCTACATGCTTCAGCGATCTGTGGTTTTTGGCCTTTTCTCGTGCTGCCTGAATGCAATTTTTGGTTGGTGGGGATTAATCTCATCAATGTGCACTGCTATGAAAAATGTCACTGTCTTCTTTTTTTTTAATATACCTGTATAAGTAATAATAGCAGCTCTCATAGAAGTTAACCAATACACTTTTTTGAATAGCTTAAAGTCAGCGACATATGGTAGTGTTCACCTCCCTCTGCCCCCACCCCAATTGATGTTCTTCAAGGCTGCATGCCAAATAATTTAGTAATAAACACAAAAACACATATACCTCCGAGTTTTGGCCAAAATTTATTGCCAGGATTTTAGGATCTAAATAATTAATATACAGCCTTCTAAATTAGAAATAAAAAATTTTGGTATGAAATTGCCGATCTTATGAATAATTTTTAACTGCAAAAAAAACGTTTTTTAATATTTGAACTCTTTATTTATAAATAATGAATAAAGATGATGTGAATAGGAAAACACAAATTTTTGAAAACATACATTTTTTTTTATACGTCATTTTTTTTGGGGAATATGTTTGATGCTGAAAATTCTTTTTTTTTTTTTTTCAATATTTTTATTTACAGATTTAAACTTATCAACAATACACTTTGAGACAGTTTGTTCCTTTTCTGGGAAGTATTTAGCTCAGGATTATTTTGTTTTATGAATTTAATATTTAAATCAATTAATAATAGATTTTAGGCTGAAAACTGCACGATCTAACTTTTTATCTTTAACTGCAGTTAAAGTACATATTTGAATCTTTAACTACAGTTAATGAAAGTACGCACAAAAATTAAGGGTTAAGAAAATGAAGTTTTTTAAATGTTTTACATATGTGAGTTTTTAAATTTCTAATGTGAAGTTCCTTGAAATACTTTTTCTAATGGGATTGATGTAATTAATTTACTTACTTCACTTAACTTACAAGAGTTTCTTTATTTTGAGAGAGTTTTGCTGTACTGTTAATTTTTTCTGTGGTTAGATTAGACCAATGCCTTGTCTAATTTTGATTACCCAATGTTTTGGGAGATGGCAGATTTGTTTTGATATTTAGACTAAAATTGTTAGTAAATAAAACAGATACTAAAATTTTATTTTCTATTCCTTATTTATCATGAATGCTAATATAAATGTCAGTTGATGAATATATCATCGTCAGGATTAATTTTCTTAAAATGTATTTTAGGGATTTTGAATCATAGTTTTTTATAACATATGTGCAGTGTTGACAAGTCAAGTAACATTAAGTTCACTTTGTTTTGACGTATTTATAAAAATTTATTAGATAAGGAGAAATCTAGAGATTATCACCTTGATAATTACCTATATCAACAACCTTTGTGTTTTGTGTTTTGATTTTTTTCTTAATAATTCAAAATTTTTTGTATTTTTGACTGACATAGATATTTATTTATTGAATAATCATAAACCCCTATATTTACAAAGGAAATAGCTCTCAGTGGGTGAACAGTGAAAGTCTTCAAATAAACTACTGTGATCAATTTCAAAGGGAATCTAGATGTTTTGTAGATGGTTTTTTAATTTAATTTTTTTTTAGTTTAAGTAAACTAGTAGATTTTTTAGGTAGGGTCAAGCTTTTTGTGTTTTACAATCATCTTCATGGTAAACTGGTTGTGATAAGTCAGTTATCACTAAAATATTTATCAAATAAAGTCACAAAACAAATGAAAACATTTATTTTATACTTAAATATCCGTAATCAAACATATTCTTATTATGTACATAAAATTGTTTGTTTTCCACTATAATCGGCATACCATGTTTGATCATAGATTTACAATTGTTGTTTATTAGTATTTTCCATATGTAGTTTGATAATTTGGTTATTAGGGGAGAATAAGATAGCAAGGCCAAAAATCCACAAGAATATTGGAATAGCTTTTTATGAATACAGTGATATTGTGATAGTATTAAAGAAGGGAATTTTGCCTGGATAAATTTCCCATTGCTTAAAACAACTCCAAGTTTAGTAATAATGCTAAATTACACTCTAAAAGAAAAGACCTTAATGTTTGGTAAGTATGACTTATATCGCAAGTAGATAAAATTTTATTTGATTTATATGGAATCAGTTATAATATCATTTTTTATGGAAAAAAAAATGTATTTTAAGGATTTTGTGTTAAACTCGAAGCTTTTTTGTAATAACTTAGAAATGAGAAAAAGATCAAAATTATTTTGTTTGCCTTCAGTCATTTAGTTCATTTATGAAGGGGGTAACGTTATGTTATTGAAAACTAGAGAATAAAAGAAGGTACCCTTTAAAGGCCATTTTTTGGCTGTGCAGAAATAATAGATTGTTTCAAACATAAGCTAAAAATAATAAAAGATTATATCACTGACATGAAGATTTATATTTACATATGATTTAGGTTATAGATTTATCTTCAAATTAGTAATTTAATAAAAAAACATTATTTCTATATCCATATTTCTTTCTTCTTATACATTTTTACATCCATTTACAGTTTTTTATGGCACTCTTCTATAGCAGTCTATCCTGCGCCAATGCACTTCAAATCCCTCTGTTTAAGGTCATTTTTAACAACCTGTTCTCAAATCATGTGGTCTACCCTTTTCACGGTTCCCATCTACGTCTATTCCTCTCAATTTCTTAACCCAGTTATCGTTAACTATTCTCTCAACATGGCCAAACCACCTTAATCTACTTTTTAAATGCACTACTCAAATATTTTCTAGAGCATGTAGCTCTTGAGAGGATTTCCTATCATTTAATGTCACCTTATCCATCTTATCATCATCATATCATTTCTTTCTAATCTGTTCAGATCATTTTCCTTAACTTCCCAAGTCTCACATCATAGACCATGACGCTTCTTACGCAAGCATTTTAGAGTCTACCTTTTGCCAGTAGTGAGAGCGCTGTAGTGGTTAACAAAGGTAAAATTTCTCTAAACTTTTTTTTCCACCCACATCTTATCCTGCCAACACAAAATTCCTCTGCACCACCACCAAGGTTATCATTAACCTTATTAACATCAAATACTTTATCAATCCACTTTTCAACTGAAAGTATACCAACTCCTGTGCCAGCATTGTTACTTATCCCAAAAAATGTATGTGCTACTCCTACCTGTTATATTCATAGTGATATAATCTCTCCACTTAGCTTCTTGAACACAATGCAAATCTATATTCCTCCTATATAGGGTTTCTACTACCTTACCAGCCAAACTTTTCATACTCATAACATGCTTACACCTTACACCAGCCCTATTGTGCACGACACCACATATTGTTCCAGCCCCGTTTATGCACTTGTGATTATTAGAAGTTGTACCATCATGACATGATTTTAACAGACCAATGCGCTTCCTGTCATCCACTTTGTTTTACAAATCAAGGAACTAGGTGTTTTTAGTGTGACACTATCACTAGGAAAGTGGCCAACCAAGGCTGAAGACCCCAACCTTGCAAGGAGGCATGGTTATCCGCTGCTAGATGTCAACCCGGAGATATCGAGACTTCAGGGTAAAATATTAATTTACCTGAGAATTTATTAGAAGTTTAGGACAAAATGATTAAATATTTTCAGTTATTGTTTATTTTATTTATTTTTTATTTTTATAAATATATATATATATATATTTATATAAAAAAGGTTTTTTAGCCAATGATGATTAAATATCAATAAATATTACAGTAGAGTCTAAAATATCTAAAATTTCTCATTTAAATGCATTCAAATTATTACTTAGTAATGTTATTTATATATATTATTATATTATATATTATGATCATCATTATGCATTGTTTATATTCAATAGAGTTATGTTATATGATACAGTAGATAGAACAGTACAGTAGATGCCAGCAAAAACCAAACAATTCGTTCCTTTTTCATTTTATTTAAAGTATAAATAAAAATATAAAACAAATTGCAAATATTCCTCTTTCTTAATCATTACTGTTCTTAAACAGGCAGTAGAAGGAGCTGGTTTGGTTTCATTTAGAAGAATATTTAAAAAAAGTAGGTTTTTGCTGGTAAAAGTCTTAAAACGGAATTATTTCTAAGCGAGCAACACTTATCCTTTAAACAAAAAAAGTTCCCATATAAACGTTGAATTGAGTTTACTAACAAATTAGATAAATTAAATAGCAAGTTTCAAACATTAAAAGTTGACCATGTTTTAATTTGTAAAATTAACAAGCAATACCCAAATTGAGCAAATATATAACTTTTCTAACTTTTTCGAACGTGAAACTCAAATGCCTTTTTTAATACCCTGTGTAAAGAAAGTAGCATCTGACTGGTTTCAGCACTTCCTTTGATGCGCCACTTTGCAGAAAAGTGTAGATAAATTTTATTTACCCAGATTTCTTAAAAAGTCTTTTTTTTAATAAGTAAAATAAAAGCATTGTTTTTCTGACAATTTTTAAGCCAATCAAATACCAAGATTGTTATAAAATCATCACGAACAAAAATGTTAGACGGAGACCATTTTTTAATCCATTTGGCTAGTCGTTTTGGCAGTTTGGTGGAAAATTTTGACTAAAAGTTTTTATTTTTATCAAATTGTATCAAAAAATGCTATACGTAAATATGAAAGCACATAGAGACAGAAAAAAGGTAAGAAAAAATCACAAGAATTTTTATAATAAAAAGCGATAAGCGATATACTTCCTTGTTTCCTAATAACAGTTTTAAAAAATCATCTTTTTCTTTTTAGACAACATTATAACTTAACTAGTAAGATTAATTAATTGATTTTTGGAATTAAACATCTAAAAAAATTTTTTTAAGTAAATTATAAGTTTATCTTTTAGAACTATTTGATTCCATAAAAAAGGAATTCTAAAAAGATATCAAAATTTGAACACCATTGCTTATCAAAAGGTTGAAAAGTGCTGCTTGAAATCTTTACACTGTAAATTTTATGGAAAGTAGAAGGAACCTTTTTACTTTATTATATTATAAATGTATTATATTATTGTCAACATTTAAAGAATATATTTATAGATAAATCAGCATATTTTTTTTTATTTGAGTGGAAAATTGAGTATTTTGTTTTTGATATGTTTAATGACAACTTGTTTACTTTAATATTTCTTATTTCATGACATCATTTTATACTCAAATGTTATGATTTTTGTTATGTCAAATGCTTTTGAAAGGTCAATGAAAACAAAAGTATATTGATATGAGTAATATAATAAGCAGTAAAATATTAGTATAAAAGTATAACAAGGTAATAAGATAATATTTTCCAGATTCTAAAGATTTAGTTATTTTGTTATTTTAATTTATGTCATTTTGGTGAGCATGTTTGATGGCAGTGTCTTTTTTGATACCAATAGTGCCATTATTATTTTCACTTTCACTTTCGTTTTCACATTCAATTTCAATAATTCCATCAAATCTAAGGTTGTTTCTTCTAAGCTTGCAACCTTTTGAATTAGGAAAATCTGCTCTACACTTTTCTCGTTTTAACTAATTTTTTATCTATAAAATTGCTATGGAACGACAGCTTCTTTCAAATCTATCATTTGTTTTTTTAAAACAGCCTTTTAAAACAACTTCCAGTTTTTCCTCTAGTCAGATTGAAAGAACTTGTTGAAAGATTAACAAGAGTTTTAGAAGGTGATTATTATTAACTCAAGGTCAGAAATTTGATATTAACACCTTTAAAAATTAAATAAAATTAATTCCAAATATTAAGGCCATTAATATATTGAACAAGTGATATAAAAAAAGTTAGTTTTTGAAAATAGATTAAAACAAATTTATGAAATCCAGAATATTTTGCTTAAGTTATAGAGCTATATTATAAATATTTGGAAATACTCAAAAAATAACACCATTTAATACAAAAAATTTTAGCTATCCAATGATACCAAATAGCTAATTTCTTTTATTAAAATTAATATGTTAACAAAACAATTCTCTTGTAACAATACGTCTTAACAATTTTAACAACATCGTAAAATAAAACATGATTGAAATGTTGACATAAAAAAAAAATTTTTATGTGGAGAGACTTTGGTAACAATTTTCATTGCTACTCTTTTTGAATTTAATATTAATGTCAAATAGTCCATCTTGCTGTACAACGCAAAACTTAAACATATCTTGAACATGGAGATTCAATAAAATTGAAATTTGTTTCCCATCAAAGAATTCACTAGTGATATTAGTATCATAAATTTTAAATAAATCAACAATATAAGTATTTATTTTTATATATTTATATACAGATATTTATATACACACACACATTCACATATAAACATATGCATTTTATTTGAAAAATAAGAATTTGTGAAATTAATCTTCACAATCCACTATATAGTTCCTAAAAGACTTCCTCCAATATATCTGTATGATGTGAAGTTGAGAAGCTCATTTTATTTGCTATTGTTTAATTGATTTCAAATTTAGATATCTTTGCAGAGTCAATTGAGTTTGGTTGCCGATAAACCTGGAGATTACTCTGAATACCTAAATAAATTGGTTCCAAAAAATTATTTGAATAAAAATAGTGTAAAAATATTTTAAACTGCTATTTCTCAGACAAAAATTAATACTTTCAAACAGTTATTAATTCAAGTTGTTTTTTTCCTAAATTTTTATTACTTTGTATTTTCTTAGTGCTAGTGAAATGGCTGCAATGAATGCTATGGCATTACAAAATTATCGTGAATTTATATCACTTTACAATAGAATTGCAAATGATTGTTTTTCATCCTGTGTGGTGGATATGACTACAAAATCACTGTCACCTGATGAAGAAATTTGTGTTAATTCATGTGCAAACAAAATGATTGTTGTAAACCATAGGCTTATGTCAGTTTTTATGGAGATTGGGCCTCCAGTTGATAAACAGCTTGGTTTGTCTGGTGCACAAGCAGGTGGAATATGACAATTTTATTTTCAATTTTGTTTAAAAAACAGATGGCTAAAGAAACGCAAACATTGTTGACAACACACTTTGGAAGTCATGGCAGTATTATTTTGATCATTATGGAGCTATAGAAGTGCCATTAAGATAAGTGCTAATTGCTGGAAATACTGGTTTCAAAAGTATAAAAGTTAATAAACAAGTTCTTGTGTTTGTAAACAAATCTCAGTAAAACAATATTATTATTATATAAATTATACGTATATTATTTTATATTTATTATAATACATATATTATTTTAAATTATATATTATGTAAACCTACAATTTTTGTTTTTCCTCCTCAAAATACTTGTGAAGCTGAGCATTTCAAATGAGTTTTGATAGGATTTTTTTGAACTAATATTTCTATCAGCAATTAAAATGATAAGCAATGTAAAGCAATTTGCTAAAGCTGGCTGTCTTCATGCATTGTTTAAATCATTGATTAAAATTAAGCTAATTTATCTTTTTGAATTTGATTAGTCCTGTATATTCTTTGGCTGAAGAGAAATTTTAATAAAGTTAATTTTTGCTGATTAAAAGATTATTTTTTTGCAGATGTAATTTTGAGCAATCAAATTAAGGTTAAATTAAAGTGTTGAATAAAACCATTTTCATGTATTTTAGTCCTTATGTAATATCCTTTATTATTTTCTGGTTGTCTGGCCGAGTGGTTAAGTCTTTGGTTTCTGTCACGGAGGTGCGGGTTCGACCTCACTGAGCGAACAATGATTTTCTTTACCATAAGCTCAAATGGGAGCTTTAAGTACACCAGAACCAAGAGAGAGGGAGAGAGAGGGAACGTATTTCTAAAAGCATTTATTTTTAAGTTGGGGTCAACAATTAGATTCAAGTTATTTATTTCAGAAGGTTCCTACAGGTTAGGTTCTGGCATACTTAGAGCTCCCATGTAGCTGTGTAGCCCAAGAAAAGATCCCTGTGGCACTCTGCAATTTAACTCATTGAAGAAAAAAATGTTAATCAGGATTTTAGATATTTAAAAAAGGCATCTTTTAATCTGGTTGAAACTGTTGTATTTTGGTAATGGACTTAAATATATTTAATTTTGACTGGAATTTATGTATTCTTAAGGCTTTCAACAGAATGATGTTGCATTGGGCACTCTACTGCAAATTCAAATTCTTGGTGAAAATACCTACAAAAAGACTGATTTTTTTCTCCAAAAATTATGCTCCTTTTCGGTCAAAATAGATTTATGAAATTAGAAATATTGATTGTTTTAAAAATTTGGATTTGTTTAAAAATAACTTTTAGTTAAACTCAGTAAAGTTTTGGTTTTTCCAAAATTTTTTATGATAGCAAGAAAAAGTTAAGAAAATTTTGTTAAGCTATGTTAAGCAATTTTAGAAGTTTTGTGTTGGCCCAGAGCTAAAAATAGTTTTAATCTTTTTATCTGTTTGTTTTTTCATAAACCAAGCTTACTTCCTTAAATTTTTTTATGATGCTAGAAGATATTGAAAGAGTTTTTGGGTTTCTTTTTTAACTTCTCCAAGGAAATACTGCTCTATTTAATAAATTAAAATCATATAATATTCAAAGAATTGCTCTTTTAGTTCTACTGGCTTCTATTAGTTGTCAGAAGGCCAATATTTAGGAATGGTTATAATAGCTTGGCATTCTTGTTAAAAATATATATTATCCTTCATTGAAATATATTATTTTTTATTTAGCACAGTATAATAATATGAAGAGAAGTAGTCTTTTAATATGACACTATGACCATAACAATGTATAGCAAGACAAACTCAAACAAAGCATACCATGTATATGATAACACTGTTAAGGTACTAAATTTTATTTTTTATTTCTATGGAGCATGATTATGAATTAAGAAAATATTTATATTTATGCTGAAGTTCATACAATACACCATTTTAATGTTTTTAAATAAAATAAGTCAATATGTTTTATAATAAAAATATTGACCCTTTGTATATAATAAATAATAAATAAATGCGGGTCCCATTTAAGACAGAAAAGCAACAAAATCAGTGCTTTGTTTACTTTTTTCAAAAAGCTGCACTTTAATTACACTGAAAATTATGGTAGATTTGATTGTTTCTGAAAGTCAGGTGTGTAGGGTGATTTTAAAATTTTGTCAGCTGCCTAAAGAATGTCATTTTAGGCCTAAGAAAGGTATTTTATCAAATTTTTTTATTAAAAATTTTTTTTTTTCAATTGTGAGTGAAGTTAAAGGAAGACTTCTTTTACTTGATATGGCTACCTATTTCTCATTCCCCAAGCCAAAGCCCTGAAACAAGGTCATTTTAGGTGCAAAAACAAAATTTTTGAAATTTTGTAAAAATCCATTCATTAGTTTTTTTAAAATACGCATAAAGTATAGAGGATATCTTTTACCTTGTGTTTCCACTTAACAAAGATTAATTAATTTTAAGCAACATTTTTGTATTTTTTCGGAATTAAAAAATTTTTTTTATACGACCTGTTTACACTATGGTTATAGAGGGAACTTTTTGTGTGCTGTGAGGCAATCTGTCAGATAATCTGACTATTGCAAAAAAAAAAAATTGTGTTCTAAATCTATTGTAGTTTTGTTTGAAGTTGAAAAGTGATATCTCTTGCTGCATATTGCCTGTGTAACAATTTAACTGTTTCATAGTCCAAGAAAAGGTCAGATTTTGATAGTCCAAGAAGAGGTCAGATTTTGATAGTCCAAGAAGAGGTCAGATTTTGATAGTCCAAAAAGAGGTAAGATTTGGTCCTAAAAAGACATTTTGATGCTTTTCTGAGGAATGTATTTTTTTTTAATTTTCTACATAATTTTCAGGAGTTTATTTGTCAACTAAGTGACTTGGATGAATTTTGAAAATTTTTATCCTTTTCAATATTTGGGTTATAAGTTTTTCCGTTATGCAAAATTTTCAGATTATGCCAAAATTTTATTTGGATATTTAGAAACTTTTAGATATTTTGGCTGGTTATCTATTTAGTAAATGCTTTTTAGCACAGGCTCCGTGGCTTTAAGAAGGTAAATTTGGTAAAAAAAGAAACAGATTTAATATCATTAATGAAAAAATCATTTATTCCTATCTTTCCGTTAGAACTTCTTACTTATCCAGGTGATTATTTCCTTGCTTCGAAATTTTTTCGTATAAGTAATTTTTTTTTGCAAACTATATTAACCATTTACTGTGAGTTCTGAGATACCATGGAGAAAAAAATTTTGTATGTAGTTTCCATTTTTGTGAAATAATTTTTTGCGATTTTTAAATAAAATAAATTTTAAGAATTTTTCTGCTATGAGAAATTCTTAGTAGAAGCAACCAGGTATGAAATCAACGATCTTATTCTTAGTAGAAGCAACCAGGTGTGAAATCAACGATCTTATTCTTAGTAGAAGCAACCAGTTGTGAAATCAACGATCTTATTCTTAGGAGTTTTGACAAAAGATTTCCGTATGTTTTGACAGCTTCAGGCCGTCAATGTCTTAGACATCTCCTTCCCACCCACCTGCTTGACGGCTTAGAAAAAAAATCCTAAATATGTATAAGCAAAAAAAAAACTGCAATGCGAAAAACTTTCTGTGATAAAATTGCATCATAATTTTTTGACAGCTCAAGCCTTGAACCATTCCTTTTTCCCTCTAACGGCCTGAAGCCATCAAAAAATTTGAAAATCTTTTGTGAAAGGTGTGTTGCCTTACAGTTCATTGAGGTTAATTAATTATTGCAAGTTAACGTAACTTAATCATAAACATAATTGTATGAGTATTTCGGAAAAATCGATTTTCAAAGTACAATTAGCATTTATTATTAAAAAGTGAACTCTGAAGCACGAACTAAACTAAACAATCAATATGTTTTTATCACTAGTTTTATATTTAGGTCCCTGAATTTTGTCTAAATTTTAAGCTTCATTCTAGTTGAAATCACTGTGAATATAAAGCGTAAATTCTTATTATTGTAACAGTTTTGTTTTTATATTATATAAAGAAGCATTTTCTACATTTGCTTTGTTGTGTTTTTGGACTGTGAACAACTTGTGTTAAATATTAGGAGAGTGAACAACTATTTTATTACGTTTAGGGTGACGAACAACCTGAAAAACAGTGGGATGGTCCGAAAACACTTACAATAAGAAAAGGAAGAGAAGGATATGGTTTCTCTGTGAGATATATTGTTGTTCAACCTCCAATGGCAACAACTCCTACTCGGGTAAGAAAATTATATCAGAATGTTGTTTTGAATCACACAGAATCAATAGCTATTAAACTGTAAGGGGTTTCATAATGGTTAGTAGATAACTAAGGTGTTGAAATAAAAGTATTTATAACAAAAAAATTTGACCTATGCAGAACTTCTGAAAAAAAAATCTATTGTTTTTAATGTTAATGGCTGATTTAAAATGAGCTTTGTAAGCTCTAAAATCTTTGTCAGTATTAACTGAAGTAAAGGGAAAGTTGAAATTATAATGCTTACATAAGCTATAAGGATTTCTCTTTTGCTTGAGATTTGGTTGAGGTGATTCCCAGTGTTCTTGAGAGTAACTACACACATCAAGATATGGCACTATTAATTAATACCTTTATAGCTGAAATGCTATAACACTTTTTTTAAATTAATGTTCAGTGTTTTTTGAAAATCCATTAGTCTTTTGCTGTTTGTAAAAGAATTTACATTATTGATAAGACCCTAAAGTTATAAGAAATATTTAGTTTATATTGGAAATACTTTCTCTAAATTCATAAGCTCAGTGATGTTGATTGAGACAAGCTCAGTCGCTTGGTGTAACTTTCTGTTGTTCTGAATTTATCATATCTTAAAAGATAAAAAAATGTTCTTCAATGAGATAAAAACTATCTATTCAGTTATGAAACTACTTCATTCTAAGAGAAACATGTGAAAAGTGTTAGGGATTCTTTTAATCATTTTATCACTCAACATAAACTAGTTCCTTTTGATACTTTTTTAAGTAAAAGGCTATAGAGGCAAAACTACATATCAAAATTCCAAAACCAAAAACTTTTTTTGTCAGTAAAATGCGGTTTATTATATAAAAATATTTTTCTGTCATGCGACCAATTATATGTTTAATGGAATAAATTGAAAAATTGACTTCAACTAATATAAAATAAAAATACGCCCTATTTTCAGGCAATATTAATGGTCAATTGAAATTAAATTAAAATATGATTTTAAGCACTAAGTCAAAAATTACAAAGACATACATCAAAAATTTTATTTATGTTTGTTTACTTTTTTTTTTTATCAGCCAAATTTCACCTGTTTTCAAGATTATTTTGAATTATAGGAGAACAAATTTAAAATTCAATTCAAAGTAAGGCACCAGTAATTTAAAGGATTTTAGGATATTCTCGTGGTATGTTATAGTGTCATCAATTTCCAAAAATATCAATGGACCATCATGTGATTTGACCAGCATTTCACTTGTCAGGGAAGAGATAAGATAATAATACAAAAGTATTCTTAATAATTGTACTACAATGGTTTTCCTCATAAAAAAAAAGCATTTTTCTTTTGGTTTGTGATATATAGGATGGCCAACTGCAAATTAGGTTGATAATTACATCATTTTACATTGAACAGTTTATACTTATTTTTACAACTACCATACAATTAACGGTAGAACAGGAAAAGATATGACTTGGAGACATTGATAAAGTAATTAAATTTATTGCTTAATAGCTATTTCAATCCCCTAACCCCTTAAAAAGTAAAATTTGATCCAAAAAGGATAGTTTTCCAATTTTTTTAAGAAAGTGAATTCCAAATTTGCCAAAATTTATATGATGTCAAAAATTTAGTTCTAATAATACTAATAATTTAAATATGTACGTGAAAATTTATCAGACTCAGCATCCATGTTCCTAAGCAAGCCAACTGTGGCCCAAAAATTTCATATCTTGATTTTTGTTTAAGAATCAAATTTCAAATTTTGCCGAAATTTTGTATGATTAGTTTTATTTCCAAATTTGTTTTGTTTTTTTTTTGGTGAAACTTGTGTCAAGGGTTGATGTTTGTGGTGTGCTACAGAGTGTGAATTTGTTTTATAATTTTACACTGAATAAAACAACAAGGAAAAAAAAGTTAATATAAAAAAAAAGTTACTAAATTAACACATTGAGATGAAACATTTTAAAAAATGTGTTTATTGCAGGAACATTTTTTCATGTATATAAATCAAATTATAAATGTAATATTTCTCTCAACTCTCGGAATTAGTAGCAGAATTTTTTAATGTGTTAGCCACAGTTAAAGCAAAATTTTCACTCATATTAATGTTTGCTAAGAAGAGCACCCTTATGAGGGATCACGGAAGATTTATGCTGAAGAATTGAGATTTATCATAGACTTTTATAAATTTTATAAAATAATTACAAATAATGATTTATAAATAGTTTTTTTTATCAACTATGTTATAAGCGACTTGTGGCCAAAGTGTGACATCTTTCAAAGATTTGTGTAGTTGGTTTCATGTCTAAGAAACTTACTTTCAAGCATATTTACAGTGTTCTTACTATCATAAGTTTGCTGATTGAAAATGTTAATATTACACCAACAACTTATGATTTCCGCCACCTTAGCAACAGTTTTTATGTGTTATGAAAATTTGCTATCAAAACGCTTATGAGAATCACGTAGACTCAAATCAAATCAGAGCAACATGGGAGAAGATAATACCAGTAATAATATAGTATAATAGTAATAATACCAGCAATGAATGATGGTGATACACTTTAAATAGTGAACCCCAAACACTAGTGGCAGACAAGTCTGCCTCTATCTTTACATTGCTATAGTATAATTAGTTCTGTTTTTTGCATTGACCATTCTTTTATAGTGGAATTCTCACTTCTAAGCTCTTTGATAAAAAAGCTTAAAATTTTTTGCTGCTGCTGTAACAATATAAAGGATTTAAACCAAACTTAATTCTCTATTAGAAGTTTTTATTTTTTATTCGTATCATAGTTTTATTTCTTATAGTTTATCTGGCTAAAATGGTTTTGATTAATTAAACATAAAAAATCAAACATTAAATAAAAATTATATAAAATCAATGTTGACTTTATTTACAATTATTGTAAAAAAGCAGCAAATTTTTGTACAAAATAAAGATAATATACAGTGCAAAATTATCAGAGAATCAGGGTGAACCCTGGCCTGTTATTTCAATATAAAAAGTCAATATCAAATTTCAATATCAAGTTAATGAATTATTAATTACATCACATGGCCTAAGATAATATTGCACAACAATATAAAAAAAATAATTTTTTCGCATAAAAGTCAAAATAAAGCAAAATTTCAGAGGCTAGAATAATAGTTTGATTGATGCTTTAAGGTGTTTTTGAGAGAGAAAGTATTTTAGCGAAAACAGAAAAGCTTTACAGCTGAAACTCATTTGGCAACAATGCGGAAAATTCTCTGTAGTAAGGAAGGTTCTGGTAGCATAAAAAAAATTTGTTGTTTGTTGAAATCTGTTTTCTTCTGTTGTCAATTACCATATGCCATTTTAACTTTGTCTTGCCAACAAACTATTATATATTGGTTTATACCACCTTTTTCACTGTGATGCGGTGATACTTTTTTTTTGATGCGGTATAGGTGCGGGAAAACATTCCCTAAATAAAAAATTTTTTTGTTCAGCATTTAAAATTTGAAATCATTTAGTTTTTGTTTAATCAGGTTTATTTTATTGTTGATATTCATTAGCAGTTATGAATTTTTGATAATAAGCAAATTTAAGGCGTCAAAAAAATAACAAAAAAAATATCAAGATAAATTATAAAAGTATGTATTTGGTGCACTCATTTTTTTAACAATACAAATAGCAGCAATGCAATAAATAATGTAAAAATAGATATTCTACACAATGACACATTTTTTAATGGAAATGATATGTAGAAATATAAATTAAGCAAAAAAAAAAATAAAAAAAAAATAATAAATCAAATCAAGTGGGGTACTTAGTTCTCTCTGTCCTTTCTTATTTTTTTGTTTATGTTAATAAAAGTAATGAATGATCTGATAAGCTATAAGGCACTGCGGTGAAATGTTATTTTTTTTTATAGCTTTCCTCAATTTCTTTTTTAATTTATATGCATTTCATTTCTCAGTTTTATCATAATTTGCTGATGAATCAATGCTTTAAAAAAGTGCTTCACACTATTGTTCATTAGTATTTTTCCTAAGTCTTAAAATACTTAATTACTGTATAAATATTGTATGGCATACATTTTAGTATGATAAAGCCTTTTCTGCTTTGGGAACACATATCTCAATACTTCTTGTGCATCTACAGAAGTGTTTAGAATAACTAAGTCTTTGTTCCCTTTATTCATCAATGGACCTGAGTTCGTTACTTTTGTTTAGAAATAAGGCAGAACAGTTTGCTAAGCTGTTCAGCAGTAACTCCACTCTCGAAAAATTCTGCAGAGCAATACGATCCTCGTAATTAAAATGTGGATCACACGAGTCTAATTCAGAATTTGATTATACTTCTACAAGATACAAGCAAAATGAGATAAAATCTCTAACTTCTAGTAGTTTTTGGTCAATATGTTACTGTTTGTACCAGCTCTTTGAATTTGGAATAAATTATTTTAGCATGAAGTTGTCGAGTCAAGCCAGTGCTAAGTTCCAAAACTTTTTATTAGCAAAAGACCATTTACATAACACTTTTTGTTCATAAATAATAAAGATGACTTAAAAAGGAAGAAAAAAATTTTGAACTCGCCAAATTTTGAAAATACTTATATTTTTATTTGTGCCCTAGAATTACATCCTGTTTGATATTAAGTTGTTTTATATCAATATATTTTATTAAGTGCTGTGGGAAACGGGATCCCACAAAGTAGAGTACTCTTGTCAACTGGTAGCAGTGAACCCCAAACACCACACCTACATATGTACATTTATCTTTTTTGTAATATCTGCTGTAGCTATACTTATTGCGGTTTGGATTTTTATTTGTCAACTTGTTCATTTTCGCTTGATTTCATTGAAATATTCAGTTGTTTAAATCTTCTAGGTTTAATAAATATTCGTATAAAATAGATCCTTTTTATTACACTTTCAGAAATAATTTTTTTTTCGAGAGATACTTTAAGTGAGTTTCTTACTTATAAACTAAATACCGAAAGGAAAGTATAAAATTCTTTAAACAAAAAATAATAAATTGTATATACTATTTTATTAAACTCTTCATATTTTGTTTATTTTATCTTTAAAATTTGTTTCAGGTGGCATCTCTGTGAAGCCATGATAATTCAATACTGCTTAACCCTTAGCGACCCAGCTATTTTTCTAAGAAATGTTATTCTGATCCCAGCCATTTTTTTGGAAAAATGAAAAAAAATGAAATTTTTGTAAAACCAGTTTTTTTTTGTTTTAAACCATTAAGTAGGGTGTATAAACATTCTGGAAGATGAAATTTATGTATTTAGAACTTTAGAACCCGGTGAAGTTGTTCTTTTATACTGTAAAATAAGATAGCAAAATAACTAATATTAAAA
>JAUZNK010017082.1:0-17525 GCA_035046665.1 Euphysa ruthae
ATTTTTCACAAAAAGTATGAGGCTATAACTTTACGATAACCGATCATAAAGCTATAAATTGATAGCTTAAAATTTAAGTCAATCTTTCTATTTTCATTTCCAATCGGTCTCGTATGATTTACACGAGTGTGTGTTGAGCTACGACCGTTCAAAGTGGTCGTAGTGAAATCCCGGACATGTCCGGGATTGGGATCTGAGGACAACATTGAAATCCCGGACTGGTCCGGGAATGGGACGCTAAGGGTTAAGATGATCATGCAAAGGTTTTAGGAATGCTATTAGCTCATTTGCATATATTTAGTTTTGTATACAACCAATAATAATTTATGGGATAATTTCTCAATAAAATTTTTTGTATTTTTGTTATTGGACTGTCCACAAGTAACTATGACTGCCCTTAACTAAAAATTTCATGTTCCTAATCTCTATTAACTTAATTATTATTATATCTATATTATATCATAATTCTGTAAAAAACATTTTTTTTTTCTTTGCTTCGGCTAATCAATATCTATGTTTTTGTGTGTTAAGTATAACAGGACCACAGTGGAAATATTTTTGTGACTGACAATTTTTGTGCCTAACCTTGCTACCATTTGTTTTTATCTTAATGTTTATTGTTGTTATTTTTTATTTTCTCATTTCTTGTAATTTTTTTTTTTGTTTATGTATATTTGTTTATGGCAGAATAAATACTTACTTATGTTTGAATGATAATAACACAAAAACACAACATGATAACAACACGCTTGTGAAATAATTCCTGCAAAGTTAAAAGAAAAGGCTGAGAAAAACCATCAGTTGTCTATATATGTAAACAAGTAAAAATGTGATATTAGAAGTTTTGGATGCATCTACGAAATAACACAAAACACAACATGATAACAACACGCTTGTGAAATAATTCCTGCAAAGTTAAAAGAAAAGGCTGAGAAAAACCATCAGTTGTCTATATATGTAAACAAGTAAAAATGTGATATTAGAAGTTTTGGATGCATCTACGAAATATTTGTCTTTAATGCCTATATTGGGCATCTTCTGAAAGGAGGAAAATTAAGTCTTAAAGTTCCGAATGAAACTATTGGAAGATATCATAGTGTTTTATGGCATCAATTATGAAAGACGTTCTCGAGATGGTCAACAAAGTAACCACGAAAACCCGCTACGTCTAGTTAAGCTACATTTTCCATCTAACGTTCAAGCTACGAAATCAAAAGAAAAAGCTCAAAAGTGATGTGTTGTCTGTGCAAAAGGTGGTTTGAAGAAATATACCACATATTGGTGCGCATAATATGAGGTTGGACTGTGTCTTGCTCCTTGTTTCAAATGATTTCACACAGCTAAAGTGTATTAAAATGTTGTAAACTCTTCATAATAACTTCATACGTTCATTTTTCGTTTTGTCCATCGGTTCCTTGGTACTCAATTAGTATAATTAGTATAAATGTAAAAATTAATTATTTTACTCGTTAATTTTTGTCTAGGTATTCATAACATTGAAAATTGAGTTAAAGTGTAAACATTAGTTCCAGGAGCAAAGGCTAGAGGTAGACCGAGAAATACATCGCAAGCGGTAATAAGGACAGATTAACTGCATAGGAATCTAAGTTTAGGTCTGACACAATCTAGATCAGGGTAGATGATATAATCCATGCTTGCATGGAGTACAGGCAATAAATTGTGAATGATGATGACAATTTTTGATGCCAAAAATAATAACTTTTTCACTTCTCTTTCAGCAAGCTTATTATAACTGGATGGCTTTCTTAACACCTACTTTTTGTAAAATAGGCACTGGGTCCTTATATCCTGAAAGCAGATTGAACTGACCGCCACACCAATTCCCACTGGAAATGCTGTCTTTGTTGAACATTCTTGATGATTAAGAGAATGATAACAAAATTATAAAATAAATTCCAAAGATGAGCTTTTTATTTGTTATTGTTATTGAAAAACAATATTATGCCATTTTTTGTACAAATCTAGTTTAAATTAGTACAGAATATTTGTTTAGACACTTTTTTTGATTCTTGAGTTTGAGGTAATTTACCAGGTGTTTTCAATTTTACTTTTAAATCGTTGCAGTATAAAAGGGAGGTGTTAAGAAAGAGTTATTTTAATTGTTCTATTAACAACACTGCCAAATTGAGCATTGAAGGGGTACCGATAAGAGCATAACTTGTTGGGTAGATTTTGCTAGGAGAAATTTAGAGCTATTTTGAATAATAATCTTAAAATAATGAAGATCCAACCTTAAAATATCAGGTGCTATTTCAAAATCAACAAATTATTTTAAAAGAAAAAATATAACAGAACTAAATTATATAAATAAAATCACTAGTTGAAGATTTGCTCCAACAGCAGAAATTTGGTTAGGAAAATTTGTAATTAGGAATCAGAGAGGCTGTTTCGTCAACTTTCAAATCATTTGTTACACAGTGTAAAACATTTATAGAACACTGACATAGAATTTTCATTGCGAGAGCAAAAATAACATAGAACTATATATTAATCAAAAGATTGAATAAACACGCCTTGGAAAGGTGAATGAACACACCTCAAAAAAATGAATGCTAAAAAGAGAGATAAATAGAAAAATCTTCAAATTAATAAAACCATTAATAGAGAAATGCAATGGATTTGATTTTCGGAGCTATGGCTGGTTTTGACAAGTAGATATCAATAAAAATATCATGACTAAAAAATTTTTATTTTTATTTTCCTTTTTTTTAAAAAAAAAGGAAAACAAAAATATATCCATTTTGTCATCACGAATTATGCAGCATATTTTAACATCACAAAATTCTTGCAATGCACATATCATTTCGATTGAGAAAGGTTATCCCCATCCAAACCAAGGTGTTGCTGGTATGGCTGACAAAAAGGGACGTTGTCGAAGGAGTTTATCAGATATAAAATGCGAAGGGATGAAAGTTGCCAAAAACAAACTCCCCAAGTCAAACAGTTTATGTCAGAAATGCAACAGACATGTGTGTAAGAATCACATTGTCAAGATAAGTGAAGGTTATGCATCATAGCGAACATATTTTTTAAAAATCTGTTTATTGTTAATTTTGAACATAAAGCTAACTTAATTAATTGACATCATTTAGATTGGATTGAAGTATATATACTAATAAATTGAAATATAGAATACAAATAACTTAATTTAGAACAGTTTAAGATTAGTATAGAACTTAGTTTTAGGATTCAAACAAAAAATTCTAATAAAAAATATATTTTTTTATTTAAAAAAGAAACAACTTTAGAACCAAATGTTTTTTTTGGGAAAGGTTGACCTCAAATACTAGTGACGCAATGACACTGTCTTCAAACATTTTTATTGCTATGGTGAATATTAACTCTTTTCTTATAAAATTGAACCAATTGAATAATATTATTTTCCTAAATCAAAAAGATCTTACAAAAAATTTTTTTCTACAACACCTGTCAATTTAATGACGACATCATCACAATTACTGCATTATTGTTTAGTTTTTAGTTTTTTTTTGTTTTTCAAAATTAGCAGATATATCAATTTGTATTATTGCAAAGTTTCAAGTAAATTACTCATAAAATGGCTGAGATGTTTGGAAGAGGAGGGCTCTCAACACACCCCTTACCCTCCTCCCACCACCAGATTCTCAATCTCAAAAATAGCCCGGGCAGAATAGGGTTAAGCTTTCGCCTTTCATAAATTGCCGAATCATAAAAATTTATATAACAAAGTAATTTATCAAAATTATAAACTCATAACAAAAAAAGAGAAACTACTAACCTTGAAACTCCCCCATAATCAAGCCCTGTTTCTCCATCAAAAACAATCCAAAGTTTAGTCTTTAGAAGATCAACATTCTTACACGAGTGTAGCACAAATCGATAAGAGTCCTCCATTATGTTTTCTCGACGAACGTGTATCTCGTATTTGTTAGGTACATGCTCCTATAATTAAATAACTAAAGGTAAGTAATTGACCTTAATAATTGACTTTAATTAATGGGCATTATAATTAACAAATACTGATGCAGAGAATCTATCTATCTATCTATCAGTAATAAAAATAATAACCTGCTGTTTTAATGGAGTCATAAAAGCAAATAAAATCGTTGTTGTTTTAGGCAAATTGGTTAAGCACCTAAAATCCTTGGTTTGCTGCTCGCAGGAATCAAATTACATGGCTGGTAAAGTATTGTTTTGTCATGCAGACTGTTCTAAACTCAAAGTATTGGTTGCTTGTACTTAGTTTTGGCAGATATAATTTGCGAGGCATTTGGGAACGTGCTCAACAATTTGCTGAAAATGTACCCTCTCTTTTTGCTAAAAATGTCATATTTTGTAAAAAAGTAAATCAAAAATTACAATAATTAAATGAGAATTTAAATTTCTAGCGATAACTGGTAATTAGCGATAATTAGCGATGATTAGCGATAACTGGTAAGTTATTTTTTATTACACTTAATTTGTTTGATTTTTCAAACTTCATGCTCTGTATTTCTTGTTGTGAATATTTTGCTATGGAATTAATGAGTCTTATAACCTAGAATTGTTCAAATTTTCCTAATTTTAAATGAAGAATTACTACTACTGTCACTGCTACTACCACTGCCAATGTTACATCTACCAAATGTGTAACCCATATTTTAAGGTAAATTATTTTCTTAGTTAAATACAAGTTTATACAAAAAATGAATATTCAACAAAAATTCACAAAGAGTTGATTCATGAACCAGAAAGTCCCTCATAAATGTTCAAAAATTTATTCGCTGTGAACAAAAACATAAAGTTTTAAGACCTTGCGATAAAACTAGTCAACTTCATAAAAACGTAGATATTATAAAAATCATAGTACCTCTGCATAACACTAAAACAAAAAAAAAAGCAACTAAATACTATGAAATATTTTGAAAACCACTCACCAGTTTATATATTTATCACAATTTACAATTTTAAAAACCAAAAATTATAAGAAAAAAATTATTTTTTATTAAATAATTATGCATTCTAAAAATTAAAAGAATAAATTCAATTGAATAACGGAGCCAATATTTTGATAAGTAATAACAACATAATTAACATAATTAACTCAAAATATGTTAAAACATTATGCTATAATATTTTAAAAAACAGCCATGATGAAACTCTTAAAGATTTTACCTTTAAAATTTAAGTAAAATCTAAATATGATATCTTGGTTAAATGCAATCTACTGACAGATTTTGTGTCTTGAGCCTGACAATAACTGTTAAAAAACGAGAAATACTGTTGCAGCCTGGACCCTGAGCCAAAACAAAATAGAACCCTGTTGTAGTGTTGATTCTTAGCCAAAGCAAATTTGAACCCTGTTAGCATGTGGAACCTTAACCAAAGCAGATTTCTAAAATAAATATAAAGAGAACCAGAGCAGAACTTCTTACAGGAAATTAATCCTGTTAACATATATATTTCAAGAAATATTTTATAACACTTGATTTGCCATACTCGGGTCCAGTACTGTAAAAAAAAAAAAAAAAAGTTGTATATTTATTATAACTTGATAAACACTTCTCCATTAACAAATGAATTTCTTATAATCCTGAACACTTGTTTTTTAGAAAATTAATTCATCTGAAGATGAAGCTATTGACTTTTTGCCAGTTATCTACCCATGTAGCATTTGCACAAGTTAGTGGTGCAGATGAGATGAGGCTATTCTCTGTGAAGCTGGTTGTGAAATTTGGTACCATAGACACTGCAAGGGTATGACTGCTGTTCCCTATCAGTTTCTAACTTATCAAGACAATGCTGATTGGCTATGTGATAAATGTATCAGAATTTAAAAACAAAACCTATTAAACCTTTTCAATCTGATCAAACTCATTGAAATAACAGATTCTTTGGGGTCTAGCTAGTCATGCTGGTGTTTTAAAAATTTTTTAAAACAAATAAGCCTAGTTCCTAATTAAATCTTCAGATCAGTCAACAGGTCAAAAATATCAAAAATTATATATTCTAACATTAGATGAAATTTAGACAGTTAGTTAAAATTTTATATGCCTAAGCGTCAACATTGCAACAAGGTTCAAATTAACTTACCAAAGCGTCCTTGTTGCAATAAGGATCAAATTAATTTGACTATGCGTCCATGTTACAACAAAGTTCAAACTAATTTGACTACGCGTCCACGTTCAAATTATATTTATTTCAAGATGTTAAGTTCTGGTTCTGTCTAATTTTATTTTTAAAATTTGTTTTAGGTAAGGTGACAAACAGTAATAGGTTTCATATTTGCTTTGGCTAAGAGTCAATACTGTAACAGGGTTCAAATTTGTTCTAGCTAAGGGTCCATGCTGCAACAGGGTGCAAATTATTGCTAGTTATGTTAGTGTTTAATTAATGTAATTAGTGACTTATGAATTTTGGTAATTTTCTTTAACAATATACATCTGTTTGACATAGAACATACAAAGTATAAACAAATAACATAATAATGTTTAACGATACTCTATTAGAAATAATTTAACCCATTTTGGGACAGGCATTAGGCCTGCTTTAACTTTCAAAAAATAGAATATAAAAATAAAATTTCAGAGAAAACAGCTATATGCTATCTAAATGTTGTTTAAGACAAAGTCTCTACTTGAAATAAAACCTAGGTTTTAGAAAAATATCTTACTGGGCGTTTTAGTCGTGATCGAAAGAAGTCATATTTACGTTTATAGTCTCGAGAGTATGGTAAAACCTAAAACAACAAAATTTAAAATAAATAAAAAATTAAAATAAATTCATTAACGTGAAAAACCTTCTTAGAAAATAGGATCTTAGTATAAAGTATTTGGGAAGCTCTGAGGTTAGTAACAGAAATACGGTGAGAGTTTTTATCTTGTTTTCATTTTTAGATGCTCTACCAACTGAGCTATCCGAGTACATAAAGAAATTTTGACAATGAAATAACTTGACTTTAAGTTTTTTTTTTTTTAATATTTAAGCTCCTTAGGTTTTATCTAGTTTGGAGAACCATGTGAAAAAATTGTTGAATAGTGAAAAATATTCCCAAAAAAAAGTAACATGTTTCTCAATTAAAATATCTGAAAATCTCTCTTACATCAGCTTTTTTCTTTTCTTTCATTTGCAGACGAGGATCTTCCCATTGCGTAGATTGCGTTTCTGAATTCAATAAATACAGAATAAACATATAACAAACAGTCAACTTTTAAAAAGTTATTCAACGGTAATATTGTATGGTAATCCTGGTCAGGGTATGTACTGCTAAGTTTTTTTCTTGATGTGAGATGAAAAAATATTATATTATTTTAAAATTAATATTATATCTATATATATAATATTTATTTAGCAAGATTAGTTTAATATAAATTGTAACTGGTTAAGTATTTCATCATAGATTACACTAACACGCGTAATACCAAAATATTATTTGCTGAATTTGAGATGGATTTCTACATACCCGTAGCAATAGTTATGTAGATTTTAACTAACCTAGTCTTATATTTTTTTATCTTAATATCAAAATAGATAGTTTAAAATAATGAGTCAACGTAATACTTGACAGTTTGAATATAAAAATATAAATGGTCTAAAGTAGATACCTACCATGGTCAATGAAGAAAACTCTTCCATCTGCATGATCCCTTTCTTCCCACCCAGGCTAAAAAGATAACTTTAATTGCTGGAAGATAACTCAATACAAGTCTGTCATGATTTTCAGCGCTACTATATTTTTGGATACGCGAACTAACAATAATTTGGATCAATAATAATAAAAGGTTGACCCTTCATTTATTAGATACCTAGTAAGCAAAGCGATTAAAATAAGACTAGATTTATGAAATGCAGCTGGAGTGTTATGAGTAGTAAAGCAAGCATGCATGCAGTGTAGAAGACTTCACTAAAATTACAAGGGTTGGACAACATGCAGCATATTCACATTTTCTTAATTTGCAGCATTAATACACTTATAACTGAAGATCTCTTTATTTTACTTGTTCAAACAGTTTATATGATCACAATGCAGTACAAAAGACGTGATACTGTATAGTTGTGAGTGGGTTGTTTTTTATCACACATCCAACTGGTTTGACATAGTATAATCATTCTATTTCAATTGGAAAAAGCAATATAAAAATTTGAATAACATTAAATGTTTAATGTGACATATTTTGAAAAAAAAATACAATTTCTAAATAACAAACAAGTAAAGTAAGCAAACAAAAAATATATTTCAGAAATAAGGGTTTCAAGTTAAATGTTGGCATTGCCTTGAAAAATGAACAACTTGTGCTTGAATAAACAGACGTTTCTTGAAAAATAAAAGTTTCAGTTGCATAATGCTCTAATGGACGATGTCAAAATAATACTTTTCAAAAAACATTTAACTGCGCAATAATTTTGAAGGAAAATAAAAAATAATGAATTTTCTTAATCACGTTGTTTTTTTGAAGTCATTGCAAATAAACAAGAATTAAATGGACAACAGAACCCGACTTCGAAAACTGAAAACAACAATAACTCATGAAAAAAAGTTTTGGTTTAAATATGGTGAGTAAACCATTTATGTTTTCCTTTTACAACCTAATATCCTCAAAGCTACAATTTAAAAATAACATACAGGTAATGGACCAAGGTCTTCTTCTTCCTCCACTTCATTGTTAATCCTTGGATCAACCTAAAAGCAAAAAGAAACAAAGACTCAGTGACAAATGGACTGCAAGAAATTATATTGGCAATAAAGTTATCACACTTTCCAGTTGCTATTTCTCAAAAAAAAAAATTTAAATGATCATAAATTCAAAAAAGAAAATTCAAAAATTTTAGACTAAAAATATACAAAAATAATCATACTTGGGTTCAATCCCTCAAAATGAGTTTTTGATAATTGGCCATTTGAGAAAAAAAAACAAGTTGCATAAAGTTTAAGTTCTCTTAAACTTTGTGCAAAGTTAAAAAACTAAATTAATGCTTTTTTTAGGTCTAAAATTTTATCAAACAATGATCACGTTTTAGGTCTACAATAACCATGTTTTAGGCTTACAATGACGACTAGGCTTACAACATCAGTCAACGGTCAATGTCCGATAGGATTAGTGGTTTGTCTGCTTCAAATCATTTTCTCTCGGACAACTTGTCTAGGGGAAATAAAGATGAGAGAACTAACTTGAATGAAGACAAATAAAAAATAAAAATTTTAACTCTTCCTACATTTTAATTATTTTATAAACAAAAATGTTGTAATGAAATAATGGGGTGCGGATTTAGCATTGGTATGAATTACTTTTTTAAGGCTTACATTAAATACACCCATTGTCGACTGCTTAAATACACATTAAGCAATTATAAGTAACCTTTCTTCTTGATCATAATTTATTTATTTTATAATAGAACCAACAGATGTTATGAATGGAAAAAATATTAATATAGTAGGATAAAGATAAATATAAAATAACATATAATAAATCTGACATAATTTATTATATTCTATCATTATTCCATTTATAAAAAACTAAACTATTAACCGATAATTTATAAAAACCACTTAATTTATATTTTTAGGGTACCTAATTTGGAAAGATTATTTTTTCTCTAAGAAATTTCTTCTGTACGAAATATAAGAAATATTTCTTCTGTGTAGCCGCGCTCTTTAAAAAAAAACAAAAACATAATCTTTTGCAAAAGAATGACATATTTTTTCTGTCAGACTGTATCCTGGCCAGTAACTAATAATTTAGTGAAATTTAGAAATATTTCTCAGAATAATTTTAATATAAATATATGGCTCTCACCCATAGGTCTCTTTTAAAATTTTTTAATGTTCTATTGTTGTTTTTTGTTTCATGGCCGATTCTTAGATTTAAAATTACTACCCATTTGTTGAAAATTAAACTTTTTACAAAGTGCAGAAAAAGTATGAGCAAACTATTATACTGTTAACTGTTATAAAAGTAAAAAATATCTTTAGTCGCATATTGTAAACATGTATCGAACTGATGTTGCATGAAAGATTTATTATTTTTCCTGATTTTAATAGTTAAATAATTTTTTATTATAAGTTTTTATAAAACTTGCATAACTTTTCATTTACGGCACTTTAGGGGTAGGATAAAAGTGTGTTTATTTTACTTAAAGAGCAACTTGTAGACTGAAATCAAAATTTTTTTTTCTTTAGTAAAAAATAGATAAATCTAATTATACCCCTATATATGCCACTTGCCCCTATATATCTTTGCGCCATAAATATAACAAGCAAATTTGCTTTAAAAGCTTTAAAACTCACATAAACACAAGTATAAAAAGAAAGGGGATGATAAATTTGATAAAACAATCTCATTTAACCCAATCAAATAAATAGCACAACACCTTAACCACTGTTTCTTTGAAATACAAATAAAAGCTGAAAATGAGTCTGACTTTATAATTATGCGTATTTAATGCGTGTCCAAATTATGCGTATCCAAGGTTCTGACAAAAGATTAAAAACCAAAAATATCAAAAATCTGCAGATAACCAACTGCTATTTAAAGAAATCGATACTTGATGTATATGCGATCTATTCATATTTACATGATACTGTTATATTTATAAATATTTACAAAGATAAAAAATCTTTTTTCACAACATTTTTTTTTTTTCAGTTTTCCAATCGGAAAGAAATATTCTCTTAAGAAATAATAACTTAATAACCATACAAATCCGGATAGATCCGGAAATCTTTCATCCATGATTTTGACGTCAAAAGATTCTCTTATAATCCTGTAACGTCATGCAAAATTTGAAAGCTTAATCGAGAGATTTAGAAAAAAATTTAAAAATTGTCCAACGCCATCATCACCAACGTTTCATCATCCTCATATTTGAATCTCCAGAAGTATTATGGAGGTGGTAAAATGTCTCAAATGTGAATATATGGTTGTCTATGAAAACTTGAAAAAGTTACAATCTTACTTTAGAAAATTTAAAAATTTTCATTTTCAGAATAATGGAAAATTCACTTTTTTATATTAAAAAAAAAATTGTAAACAAACAAAATATGAAATCATATAGGCAAAGATTTTAAATAGGTATTATGATGGACAGAAAAACAAGAGCAAATGATATCTTGTGATGGACAGAAAAACAAGAGCAAATGATCCCTTTCCGCCAAAATAATTTATAAATTTAATAAACATTTATTTTCAATCAGATTTATTTTATCAATTAGAATTCATTAAAATTCATTAACACGACAAATTCATAAATAAACAATGAAACAGATCATTCAGATCATTCACATCAGTCGTTAGGAAAAACATCTCAGTGAAAAATAAAATCTATCTGAAAAAAATAAAATGCCCTTAGTGGAAGATAAAGAAAATAAAAAGCTTATCGAAATTCATAACAATAAAGCAAGTAAAAATAATATTGGAGTTGTGCATACATGTTTACACAACACTGGCATGTCAAAAAACTAACAACTTATCAAAACACTTCATTTCTTTTCTTTTTTTGCAAAAAAAGTCCTTTTTCCCAATCGAAATATTTCACCAAAAATTCCAGGAAAAAAACTAATGAGCGATTAATAATAATATAAGTTTCGATCTTAGTGTGGAAATTATCAAAATATAAGGAAAAAAATTGCTTCTAATAACATAAAAAATTCTTAAATCCAGCATTAAAGTACAACAGATTAAATGCAGCATGAATGAACAACAGACCATTCACATCAATCGTAACAAAAACATCTCAATGAAAAATAAAAGGTATCTGAAAAAAAAAATGCATCTGTGAAAAACAAAGCAAATAAAAAGCTTATCGGAATTTATAACAACAAAGCAATCAAAAATAATATTTCAGTTGTACCTACATGTTTACACAAAAATGGTGCGTCAAAAAACTAAGAACTCACCCAAGATGTCATCCTTTCGTTATGATTGATGAAGAACACTCTATTGTTGGAAGCTAGCTGCATGGCCCAACCTGGTGGAAGTGGCATTTCAGACTGACTTGGTACATCTGGGTGCAGCCTTTCAGTTGACAGACGGTGAGTAGGTGGACTGGCTTCACTCGATTCACTTGAAGGTGGTTCATCGGATGAAACAACTGCATTGCTACAAAGATGTGTATAATGCAACCAAAGCCTTATCCAAAGTAGTCATTGTCATTTACAAGAATGTCCACATACTTAATTCCAGATTTTAATAATATCACCTTCTTGGAAAACAGCAATTTGTTACATATTTAGTATAATATAAAAAAACAACTTTCAGAAGAGGAAACCAACATTTAGTCATCAGGAGGTCTATATCACACAGCAAGTTAGCCAGTTATTTCAAAAGTTAAAAACAGATAAAAAGTTTCAGGAAATCAGAAAAATCTTTAAAAAATCAGATACAGGAGAAAAAAAGTCTCAAGTTTCTGCAACTATATAAATTTAGAACTAAACACAAATTATTGAAAATTAGTGATAGGTTACTGAACATTTTCAAGTTTCATCTGCGTCTATATTTCCTAATTTTTTCCTTGCACAATTTTAGTTGTGATTTAATTTTGTTATCGACAGAAAAAGGTGTTTTATCCCAAAAGAAGAATCTGGAAGTTAAAGGAGCCTGATATTAGCCAGAGCTTCTGCACAAGTTTTGCTGAGAATGTGCAGAAATTAGGAATGACAGGTAATGGCATGGATGTTAATAGTAAATGAAGAAGTTTAAAGAATTGTCTTCTAGAAGCTTCTGATAACATATGTGGTTGGACTAAGGGACCTGTAAAATGGTGTGAGACCTGGTGGTGGAACAGGGAAGTTGATATTGTTATCAAGAAGAAAAGAAAGTTGTTTAAAGAGCAGAAAAAGGAAGGCGATAAAAAACAATATCTTGCAGCAAAGAAAAGAGCAAGGTTAGTAGTATATGCATCAAAGAAAAGGGTTGAGGAAGAAAGCTTCTCAAACCGTTTGGCAAGAGATGATGAAAGGAATGAGGATTTTAAAAAGGCTAAGCAGATGACCAGAACAAGTCATTATATTGTAGGTCAAAAGTGTATTAGAGATGATACAGGTAATTTATTTAGCTTTTGATGAACAGTCTAAGAGAGAAAGCATGGAGAAGCTATTATGATAGACTTAACACAGAGTTTGAATGGGATAGGAATGGATTGCCATCAGTTGAACAGATTGCTGGCCCATCTTTGAGGATAAAGAGAGATTGAGTAGAATTCGCCATGTCTAAGATGAAAAGTAATAAAGCTTCAAGATCATCAGGAATAGTTTCAGAAATGTTTAAGGCCTCTGCTGAGGCTGATATTGATTTTAACGTATTTAGTCAACACAATAGTAAGTGAAAGTGTAATCCCAACTGATTGGGAGACCAGCTCAATTTTAAATTGCTATAAATAAAAAGGGAGTGCTCTAGAGAGAGGTAATTACAGGGGGCTTAAATTGCTTGACCAGGTGATGAAGATTTTGGAACTTAAAAAAGGCTTTTGATAGAGTCCTATGAGAGGTGATATGGTAAGCAATGAGGAAATTAGGAGTTGAAGAATGGATTACGTCTGTTGTGAAATCCATGTATGAAAATGTTAGAAGCCGCGTTAGAATGTTTCTTTGTGTGAAAAAAGTTTTCGTTAAGGTTGGTGTTCATCAAGGATCTGTTCTTAGCCTTTTGCTTTTCACAATGGTGCTAGAAGTTATCACAGAAACTTAAAGTAGGGTGCTCATGGGAATTGAATCGCATTATTCGCAGAGAGTGTGGACGAGTTGATTCTTAAATTTAATAAATGGAAAGAAGGAATTGAATCTAAAGTACAAAAGGTCAATATGTCAAAGGCAAAATTGATGGTAAGTGACAAAGGAATTGCACTACCATGACCATCAGGAAAATTTCCATGTTCAGATTGGAGAAGAGGTGTTGGTGAAATTCAAAACAGTGTGACTATAGTAAGCTTTGGATACATAGGTGTTGTAGTGGTATAAGAGGTACTCTGACAGGTATACAGGATTATAAATGTAGAGTATATTCTGGGGATATTGTTTTACCTGGTAGACAACCAATGGATCCAGTGGTTGTAGGTAATGACGCCTTTGAGATGACCGACAAGTTTTGCTGTCTAGGTGACATGATTAGTGAGGGTGGTGGTGCAGAGGAAAGTCATGTTGCCAGGATAAGATGTAGGTGGAAAAAGTTTACAGAACTTATACTTATATTAACTGTTAAGGTGCTCTGACTACAGGCAAAAGGTAGATTCCATAATGCTAGTGTAAAAAGTGTGATGGTAAATGATAAAAGAAACGATATGATGATGGTAAGATGATATGTAAAGTGAAATTGAAGGATAGGAAATCCTTTCAGCACCTATGTGAAAAATGTTCTCTAGAAAGTGTCAAAAAAGTAGATTAAGGTGGTTTGGCCATTTTGAGAGAGTGGATAACGGTAACTGGGTTAAGAAATCAAGAGGAATAGATGTAGATGAGAAATGCAGGAAGGGTAGACCACAGATGATTTGGGAACAGGTTGTTAAAAATGACATTAAGCAGAAAGGGATTCCAAGTGCATTGGTGTAGAATAGACTTTTATGGAAGATTACCATAAATAACCCCTTCTAACCCATGCTAGCATGGAAAATAGACATAAAATATAAAAAGAAGAAGATCTGAGTAAGACATCAAATAAAGAGCAAATGATTAACTCATCGACCAAAATTCAAAATCCATCGATAGAATTCTTTTGAAATTCTTTTTATTTTCTCTACAAAACTCTTCTCACTGAGAAATTCTTTTTATATGCTTAATCACGATGAAAATTTTTCTTTGAAAAATTCAAATCTTTTTAAATGCTAACCGAACATAAGCCAATTTTTCATATTTTATCATTTGAGAATTAAGCGTGAAAAAAATTAAATGTGTATGTGCTGAAAATTACATTGATATTTCAATGTATGCAAAAAAACTCACCTTTAATTAACGATTCTCTTTTCTTTTTTTTTTTCAACTGAAAACCAATATTTTTTTTATTTAAATAAATGGAACAATGATACTCACCCCTGAGGTCTTATCCAAGTAGTTGTACGTGTATTGTGATCTATATATAACGTTCGGCCATTCACGTTCTAAGATTATAAGTTACAACAAACATGACAAACAGAAACCAGACTACTTTGTGAATCATGTTATCCTGTATTTCCTTGTTAAATAAATCAAAAATATTTTGTCCACAGTTAATGAAATAATATTTCTTGGAACAAAAGCCTGATATCATTTTTGATTTTTTGAATGAAATAGAGTTGTCTAGATTTTTTTTTTAAATTATTTTTGGTTAGTTTGCATAAATTTCATTTTTTTTTTAAACTCATGACCTAAAGAAAGACAAGCGAGCATGATTGAAATAACTTTTTTAACTTTTTTATCAAAAATAATGAACTTACTTCATAAACTTTTGATTGTTAATCCAATATCTCTTACCAAATGATTAAATTTTTAATAAAAGTATAAGACAAGTCATCAGGTAATAATATGAGAATTAAAATTGTTTAAATGCTAGATATGTGAAACAAATTCAAAAATTCAAAAACATAGGTCAATTTATCAGCTTGAAGATGAAAATCATTGTCATTTGGTGATAAAACTTAGTTTCTTACCCTTCTTTCTTCCCATCCTGGTGGTAAACCTTCTTCTGCATCCATGGTCGCTTCCACCTAAACAAATGAAATTCAAGAACTTCTCAGAATAGAAGACACTTACAAAAAATAACCCAAATAGCTCAGCAGCAATAATCAATTGAGTTAGACCAATAGAGCATCTATAAATAAATATCCCAAAACACCTGACCATTTAGAGTTTTAATTAGGAGCTTAAGCAATTGATAGATGACAGAAACTTTAGGTAGACTTAGCTTTGAGAGGCAAATAAAGAATTCTACTAAAAAATTCAGTGGGTAAATTTAAAGAGATTGTTTTTATGTACAGCCATACCTCAGAAGGAGAATCCTCTGCACTGGGACCATCTCTACTAATATGTCTTCGGATATTGAATTGCCTTTCTTCATTTAGGTGTTGTGGAATGCTGCTGGCTTCACTATAATTATAATTATTCCAAACATTTCAATTCCTCAAAGAATGTCAATAAATCTTATTATGCAGCCAAACACAAAATTTATAAATGGCAAAAATTATCAGAAATAATATTTTTTAAATTCATACAAAATTTAAGAAGAATGAGAACTAAAATTTCCATTGGTCATTTGTAAGAATCTTTACATGTATTTTACACATTTTTAAACCAAGCAATTTCATTGATCACCACTATGCCAACAAACACAACAAAAAAGACTGAATTGAATTTCTACTTGCTGTTGTCAATCAAGCAATAATAATAAACCATGCAAACTCAATTCCGTTTATGTTTTTATGCTTTTAATTTTTCTAGTAGAGTATTATGTCATAGTGTGTCAAACACCTTTTTAAGGTCTATAAAAACTGCTCCAACTAAGTTTCCTTGGTCCACACATTTTCCAATGTTATCTGCGAACAACAATATTGCAAGTTCTGTTGACCTCTTCTTTCTGTAGCAAAATTGTTGGTTACTCAGTAGATGGTGTGTTACGAGGTATTTTTGAAAGAATAGGATGAATGGAGATTGGATGATAGTTATTTGCATCATTTAAAGTATCTGGTATATGAATTGGAACGATCCTGGTAAGCTTCCAAATAGAAGATACTTCTCCAGTTGTAATTGATATTTTGACTATATGATAGAGAGGTTTTGCGAAAACTGTTGTGACATCCTTGAGAACCCCTGGTGGTATTTCTTCAACACCTGTGGTTTTTTTCATTTTTTAAACATTTTAGTTGTTGTTGGACGAACTTATCAGTAATTGGTTTGAGTTTAAACTGATGGACTGTTCTTATGGATAATAGCATTGGTATTGAAAGGTTGGCATTTACATTAAAAGACCTTATTTATCTTAAAAGACCAGCTTTTTCACATGGATAACTGTATGTTGCATGTTCAAGAATTAGGTATTTTAATAGTTTGTTTTTCAAAAGTTGAAAAGAATGTAATACAAGGTGTTTTTGGCAACAAAACTTATGCACGAAACGTGGTGTTCCCACAAGTACTATAATTTTAACTTTTTTATATTATATTTATAAAGTTACTTTATTTGAAAGGTAGTTGTAATATGCCAGTCTCATGGAGTAAGATATTTTTGAGCAAAATTGATAACCTTTAAATCGGTTGTAAAATGGCCGTATCTTACATGGAGATATTAGTGAGTGAAACCGATAATTTTTACATCGGTTGCAATATAACCGTATCTATACCCACTGTTGTAACTCACATTTTTCATTGGTAGTGTATATTAAAGTTGATTATGGTTGAATAATTATTTTTGGGACCAGCAAACCTTTATTTTGAGAATTTTCAGTAATCCTCTAAGAATTTTAGTAGCCTGATATTGTAGGACTACCACTAATTTACATCACTGTATACATGCATGCTATGAGACAATTGTGCAAACTACTTTTTAGGAATTTGTCTGAGATATTTTTAATAAACAGAATTGATATTTTTT
>JAUZNK010017093.1:0-21797 GCA_035046665.1 Euphysa ruthae
AATAATTAAATAAATGAAATGTTATATCTGAAACAAATTTTTGTCACTTATTTAGATTATACATTATTGTTACTCTTTCTCGAAAATCCTAGATTTCTGCAAGTTAGTTACAATAAAACCTGTTTTTTTTTTTAGCTGATGGCTTTAAAAATGATATTGAAAAAATATTTCCTCTAAAAATTTAAAAATTTATGAGCAATTTTATTATAGAAGCTGATTACTGTTTAAAAAGTCTAATATTTTGGAAGCAATCTTGACACTCTGAATAATCTTGGAGCCTCAGATCATAATGCTAAAGGAACAAAGTGCATCAGTACCGCCAAACAAAGTTACTACCTTGTTAGGAATTTTGTAATTTTGGTTAAATTAACCGCTATACATATGTATCAGTCTTTTATTGAACAGATTAACAACATCTTTAAAAATATTTACCACTCAACTGAGTAGTGACAAAAGGCAATATATTCTTATAGAACTTGTTGAAATTCCTGGCTATCAGTCCATGCTATTGACACCAGTCAATTGTAGCTTCTGTTGTTAATTTTACAGCTGTCAACATTCGGTGTGTGAGGCCATCTGGGTAATTCCTTATGCTTTAGAATAGATATATAATTTACATATATTTTTTTTAAATTTGAAAATTTTATCTAGCTGTTGACATGCTGTTGACGATTGTAGATTCTGGTGTTAATATTACAGGTCTGCATGGGGGAGCAGGGTATACTGAATAAGTACCCAGAAATCCAGCATAGGTTAGCGTTACAAACAATTCAACTCAAAAAGAGAGAAATACTCTGAAGCAAATGGTAACTGAAGCTAAAGATCTTGAAAAAACAACAAAGAGAAGGGTCTTGTCATGTACAGAGTAAAAGACTCTCCGTGGAATCTGAGAATAGTAAAGACTCAGAAAGGAGGTGCTCATAACAGCCAACAGTAAAGAAGAATACTATCACATCATTCCCTCTGGTCTCAAAATCTCCAGGTTGACATCCGGCAGGGGATAACCATGTCATATGGCCATGGTGGGGCCTTCATTCTTGGTTGGCAACTTTGCTAGATATGGTATCATGATAAAAACACCTAGTTCCTTGATCTATAAAACATGGTGGAAGACAAGAAGGGCATATGGTCTGTGAATTATGCCAAACTCATGTGATGGTATAACATTATTAATCACAACTTAAAACGTAAATGGGGCTGAAACTTTATCTGAGGGTGTCATTGGCGCATGATAGGTTGTTATGAAAGAGTTCCATAAGTAGTCCGGTCTAACTCATGCTGGCATAAAAAATGGATGTAAAAATGTATATCAAAGATTTATGTAGTCAGTACTTTCATTGAGTCAGTTGCAGTCGAAATAAATCTCAAAGGAAATGACAAGATATTCATTGCTGCAATATATAGAAGTTCCTAACTCTTCATTACAAGATAATAAAGATTTGAATAAACTTAAATCAAGTTTTGAAAGCTTGAGTTACTCTCATCAGTGACATATACGGTTTATAGAAGGTTGATACATAGGGCATCACAGATGTCAGCAACCATATACTACAAGAAAATCTTATAAAGCTACAAAGTTTAATGTAGATAAGTGTAAAATTGTAAACATTGGTAATCAGATTCAAAATAACTTTTGCTAAACTTTCTTACTTTCTTCTATCTAATATAGTTTTCTTCTTAAATTTACTTTTTCAGAGATGAATAGCTATTGTATTTTACCTACTTACTAGTTTACTTGTCCTGTGTTTATTATAAAATAGTAAACAACAATAACTTAAATAATAAAAAATTCTTCTTGTAAAATGATCGTTTTTCTTTGTTTATGTAATAATTGGTATTGAAACTACATATTGACTCATATGTTTAAGTATATTATTAATAGAACACACCTGGTCACTAGTTGCAATTAAAAGTGGTTAACCATAAATGGTAATAAAATACTTAATGTAAACATAGTAACAATTACAGAATATATGTTGAAAATAAAAAAACTTACTACACATTTTTACCAGAATGTTCAAAATTGCACCATATTTTATTGGAAAAATACGCTATAAAATAACAAAAAATAAAATAAATTGACATACAACTATTTAACACCATTCAAAAATTTATATTTTTGGAAAAATTTATTTGAGTAGTAGCGAAAAAATATGAAATAATTCCAGGTTGTCCAAAACTGAGCACTCGTGTGAAAATGCGCAATCAGTTCCATGGATTATGATATCATTTAAAACGAACATGATAGACAGGAAATTGACGAAATAAACAAAATCAAGGTTTTAGAAGCTTGTATTTTCTTGAATTATGAGCGATTCTTTTTTGGCAGATAAATTGTTGTGTTTTTTAAGCTGCCTTGACTATACCTGTTTGACCCCAAACCTGGTAACAGTAAAAGGTGAGATGAAAAATTTTGAAATAGATACTTTAAATAGTATATTTGTCAACTAAGTGACAAATTTTAGAAAGCATGGTGTTAGACCAGTTGAGTTCTTTTACGAAGTTCGTCAATTTGAAATTGCCACAATAGCTTAGAATCTAATAGAACTCTAAGATATTTTATAAATTTAGACAGATAAAAACGTTTTCCTTTTATTTTAATTGTGACTTTATTGATACTAACAGGGTTCCAAGCAGATGAGAAAATAATAAATTCAGTTTTATCCATATTTAAAAAAATAAGGTTAGCATTTAGCCAATGTACTATACCCTTTTACTTTCCTACAAAGAGAATTTAATGATTTGTTTATTTATTTTATTTTTTATTATTGTTGTTATTATATATATATATATATATATTACGAATTTGGGACACAGGGCATGAACATACATACGTCATCTAAATTCTGCTATGATATGTTTCCCAAAATATTAGATGGTGGTTTCATTTTAAGCGCAGTCATCAAGTGGGCTCAAACCATATACCTTTTTCACTATGGTCTCCGTAGTTCGGCTCCTTAGACCGCTGGGCCATAGACCTAGAAATGATTTGTTTAGATGTAATAAGTTAGTTTTGTCAACAAAATGATGAACAGATGAAAATTTAATACTTATATCAAATCGTTTATATAGAACAAAAGGGCCAAGAGCAAAGGCTTGGGTGAAACCACAAATTGCAGTTTTATGAAAAGATTTATACACACTGTTTATGATCAGATAAATATGAAAAAATTTGCAATTCCACAAACACCATAATATTCCAAGTTAGAAATTAAAATATTGTGATCCACAGTACCAAATGCTTTCTGTAGATCAATATCACAAGCAAAATGAACATTATCAAGAGCTTTTCTTATTTGTTCTTTTATAATAATTAGAGTGTGAGGTTGAATGATTTGAACAAAATCCAAATTGAGGTTCAGTCAAACAATTAAAAGAATTGAGAGATGAATGAAACCGTGAATACATAGGCCTTTCAGGGATGTTACTAACATTTTTTAAAAGAGAGATGGGCCTATAGTTATTGCATAGCAGTTTGGAAACTTTCTTAAAAAGAGTAAAATAGAAGAAAATTTTAAAATATTTGGGAAAACGCCATTTTGAAGAGAGACATTAAACAAACTTGATTGTATGAGTGAAAATTCATGATTAAATTCCTTAAGTATGTCTATTGTTGTACTGTTTGGTCCAGAAGCTTTCCTAGGTTTAAGGTTTGAAAGTATGTAGTGGGTTTAGCTAAGGGCAGTGCTAAAATCTTATAAATCCTCAGACAATATGGTTTCTTTTATACAAAAGTGTTCCCACATTATTCTAGATTACGTTTTTTAACCAATTTAAAGGTTTCATTCGTTAAGAATTGAAGATGTTTTTCATGAATACCGGCTGTATTTTCCAAATGTAGCAGTTTGTCAAAGGGTAAATTATTATTCTGATAAATTACTCTAAGTAAACGTTTATGAACTCGGTGAATCAGCTCGTAGTCAGTTTTCAAACAAAACATCCAAATTAAAGGACAAGATTATAGCTGTTTACAAGGCTTCTTGCTTGATTAGTAGTGATATGGTTCCTCATTCTAATCAAGCAAGATATTATTGGCTACAATACAAGTATTAGTTATATGTTCCCAAAACAATAATTTATAGTGTATCGTGACTCCTGATAATAATAATACTTGTTTCTTTGCTAAAATTTCAACACCAAAAATATTAAAATATTATATTGCGCTTTAACCCCTAAAAACATAATTTGGAACTTTGTTGCGTTAACAACCATAGAGTCATTATGGAACCACGTTTTGGAATCTACCAATATCATTATATAGACGGTTTCGAGCGTGATTAAAACAGCTATCACATGCGTACAAGGTGTTATCGTTAGCAAAGTTACAAATGTCAGTTTCAAGTACGAAAAAGACCATATTGTTTATAAAAATATTAAATAAAAGAAGTCCAAGAATGGAACCTTGAGGAACTCCAAGAGTGATTTCTAACCATTCGCTGAACATTGAGCTCAGTTTCACTCTTTGTTTCCTGGAGGAGAAGTAGATTTTTATATGTCTCAGACTATTATAAGAAAAGCCATACGCTGCAAGTTTAGCAAGAAAAAGGTTGTGAAGTATGCAGTCATATGCTTTCGACAAATCAATAATCGTTATACTTACAAATCCTTTTCTATCAAGACAGAGAACTTGTCTTCAAAGAAAACAGTTATTTGCCTCAAGAGAATCTTTTCAAATACTTTAGAGACAATAGGCAAGATACTGATGGGAATATAATTCCCTTTGTTTGGTAGTGTCCCCTTTTTATAGACAGGAATGACATTAGCCCATTTTAACTCATCTGGAAAGATGTAATTGTATATGGGTGTATTTATGCAATCCCAAATTTGAGATGCGTGTGTATGGAACAGAGTTTTTAAAAGCCAGAAAGGCATACCATTGCTGTCCTTCTTTGGTTTAACAATGAGGTCATGAACTTCATCAGGTATAATAAAAACTGAAGGGATTTATAATGGGGTGATTCCTTTTAATTGCACAGATACTGGGATGGGTATCAGAAATTTTGATAGAATATTGAATATGATTACTATCGAATGTTGAATTTGATATCCATGCACAAATTTTTAATGTGCTAGTTATATTAGCATAATACTAATTGAATATATTTACAATATCTTTCTCACAAGCAATTAAATTATTATCATCATGGAGAAAGATTCTTTCATTGTTAAAAAGAGGTTTGCTGGAAATAAATGGTTTACATGCATACCAAAAAGACTTTTTCCCCTCTTTTATTTCAATGATATCAAAAAAAGATTTCTTTTCCTTGTGAACGACACTAACAATAAAATTTCGCTGTCTATTGAAAGCAGATTTATCACTAGTTAGCCCAGATCTATTGGCTTTGCTTTTTAAATTGCTCTTTTCGCGATCTCACAATCACTTAAACCTGTTTCTTTTGAATGTGAATGCTGAAAAAGAAATTTAGCAATCGTCAGTATTAAGTGAATACAAGTTCGTATTTTTGACAAGATAAAAATCTAGAAGTTTAGATGAATTTATTTAAATTAAAAGGTTTTGCAGGACGCTCATGAGGATTGTAAACAGGTAATATCAACCACTTCTACCACTTATCAAAAGGTCTCTTAAATCCACATTGCATAAACTCATTATCCGAAAAACTGCTACGAAGCATTATTTCAGCAATTGCTAGAATATCTATATGAGGCCCAATAAGTTCTGATAGAGAGGCTAATTTATATCATAGAGAATTTATGTTAAGACAAGAAACAATAGGATTGTTAAAAATGCTATGAAAAGTCGTTAAATGAAAATAATCAGATGTTAAAGTTGGAAAAATTACCTTTAAAAGAACTAATTTTCTTTAAAAGTAATGTAAATATTTTATACAAACATTATGAGGGGTATACGTATTTTCGTCCTCCAAATTGGCTTTTTCGTCATTTTCAAAATTGACGTGCCTCGCTAATATTTGGTATAGTAATTTTTTTTTGTTTTGATTCCGCAATTTAAAGAATCTTCAAACCCACGTGTCGAGTTTGAAATAAATCACTTACGCCCTCATATCAGTTTGGTAAATTGCCGTTTTCGGCAAGTTGAAAAGTTGAGCTTATTGATCGCAGGATTCTTTCGCAAATTGTAGATTGAGAGCTTGAATTTTGTGGAATTTAATTTCAAATCTGCTATCTTGGAATGAAAGTATTTACTGATACAGTTGAGACTGGGAATATAATATAGTTATTAAGATTTAGATCAGCAAGGTTAATACAGTTTTACTTCCAGTTTCACTTTCACTTTGATCACCTATTAATTCAAGATGAATGTCTTCGAATGAAAAATATTTAATTTTCTAAACAGTCACTTAAAATTCATTTCTAATTTTATCGAAGGCTAAAAAAATTTCATCAAGATTATTTAAAATTCTATTTTGGAGCAACATTTCTTTGTTTTTTCTTCTTTTTTCCTTTTTTTTTAATAAGGCTTAAAAAGTATGAAAATAATTTTTAAAAACAAACATCAGGAGAAGTACAAATACTCTACTGTTGTTTATGTTGTCACATCTCCGTTAATATATTATTCACAGAATCATAATGCAGCGTTATTGGTCAAAATTAAATAAATAATGTGATGTTTAAAGGCACAAATATGTGCATGTGCTAACAAAGTGTTCATCAGTTTCTATGTTTTTGAATTTTATTTTCATTTGAATAAATTTTTCATTGTGTTTTTAGATTTACAGAGCAAGCGTCTTTGAAGTTATCGATCAAAAATTTTTCTTATATTTTCAGATTTTGGTAGGAGTATTTTTAAAAAAAATTTTGGAAAGGATATTAATATGAAGACATACACTACCACACTTCATACTTGTTTAGATAAAATTTCCAAAAACTTTAAATTAAATTTTCTGTTTTGTTTTAGAAAGCAGATGTCAAGAATCATCAAAAATTAGAGGAAAATACCCTGATAGAATACCAGTAAGTATCACAAGTTATTTAAAAAAGAAAGCTTTATAAGGATTTTCTGCTAAAATGAAAATAATGTTGCAAGTTTAAAAACTTGCAAAATATTGTCAAAAATATTAGAGATCATGTTTTATAAAGTAAAACTGATTTCATTATTCTTCTTAACTCTTTAAATTGCAGAAGTATTTCTTATACTGTCTTGTAAGGCTTACATTGTAACCCTTTGCTTGCCATAGGGAAAATTCTATTATATAAGTTACTGGTCATTTTTAAGCAAAAAAAAATCTCTCTTTACACTATTGGTCATAACTTTATGTTATATTAAAGTGTAGAAGATCAGTCAAGTCTCGCTTTTTAGCATATACCTTTGTTTTTTCAAAAAATTTAGCAAAGTGGAGCAGAACAAACATAATTTGCAGAAAAAATTTTCGACATTTTCAGTGTCTGAAAAGCTCTAAAAATCTGACATTGCTCTTTCTGCATCACTAAAAAATTTATTAAGAACATCCTCTTATTTAGTTTTGATCCAATTTTCGTTATCATCTTGCAAGTCAATTTCACCTTCATTTTCATTTAAATCACATTAAATGAAATAGAAGGATGTTGTGAATTTTTGGTGGCCATTTTTTCGCAATATTTTGAAACTGTGAATGCATGGCAAACCAATTCTAAATCCATGGCTTGCCAATTTTTTCGAAAGCAAAATAGTATCGGGAATTCAATAAAATTAGACTCCAGTCCATTAAGTTTTTTACCGGTAGAAAATCGCATTTAAAGTGAAAGCGAGTAAAACCCGGACTTATTTTTATTTCATCAAAATCCCGATCATGTCCAGGTATAAGGCACACAAAGGGTTGCTATTTTGATTCGTTTAGAAAATCTGAAAATGTTGAGTTTTCTGTTTTTCGTTTTTTTATGTTATGATTTTTTTTCCATGGAATAAATTTTTAAAGAGATTATAAGTGGCAGTGGTGAATATGTAATCCTTTGCGATGTTCTTTTTGCCAATAGAAAGCCAGGGGTGGATGATGTTTCATTTGAGCATTTTGTTTTTGTTTTTTAATTCACTATTTTTGAATTTATCTTTGCTGAATCTAATGCCTTTCTTGGGCATAGATATTACTTTATTACTGTAATAAAAGCACGTAAATACTTTTCACCAACTTTTTACCCAAGTGCTGCTTGCTTTTGGAACTCTCTGCCTTCTGATTGCTTTCCTTTGGATTATTATTATTATCTCCAATTGTTTAAATCTTATGTCAACCAATATCTTTTTCAGTTTTTGTAAGACATGCTTTACTTTTATCTCTTGTTTTAGCTCTCTGCCTAGTAGTGGACTTTAACTTTGCAGAAAGTGACTGATTTAAAAAACAAAAAACCCCTGTTCTCCTTCCACACAGTCTTGCAGTGTAATCAACTCAATTTCTGAATTATTGACAAAGCTCTCATAGTTCACCCATATGCTAATATCTTTGTTTCTGGGGACTTCAACTACACTGACTGGCTACCTTTATCCCAAAACTACTAGCCTTTCTGGCATCAACACTTAAACTTCGCCAAATCAGTCATTAACTCAACTAGTCGATTCTCCAACTCGTCTTTCTAATTGTGACAACCAAGAACCTGCTGTATTTGACCTATTCAAAACCCTGAATTCTGCAGCAAACCTTTCTCTAGTCTATAGGAAACTCTGACCATACAGTGGCTAACGCTAACATCAAATTTAAGCATCACCATGGAGACTGGGATAGTTTTTATGATCTCTTTCATAATATTCAACTCGAACACATCTTCAGTCTTGATACAGAGGAATTTGCTAAGGAAATTACTTCTTGGCTTCATGTAGGCATCAATGCCTATATCGCCTCATGAAAATATAAAGTGAAACCACATTCAAGCCCTTAGTTTTCTGTAGCAATTTTGTCAGCATTGCTCATCACAGCCATTATTTTAACCTTTTTCAGCATACTAGTTGTATTAAGAACAGACGTCTTATTACAAGAGCCAGCAATGACTGTAAAAGAGTCATTGAGGAGGCTAAGCGCCATTACCAAAACCAGGTCCATGAATGTCTGGTCACGCAATCTGTCGGATCTTGAGACTTCTGGTGCATCTATAGGAGTTTTAAATAAGGTTAAGTCTTTGATCCTCATGAGGTCACCTCAGTTCCATTAAATACCTAATAAGATATATAACTTCGCTATGCTGTTCAGCCATAACTCCACTCTCGACATTCTGGACACATATTGCTTGACTGGCAGGTCCACTGCCGATGAGTGCCATTTGCGAACGTGTTCGACAATTTCATGATTGTTTGTTTGTCATTTCAAGACAGACAGTGTCCTGCACAATTTTAAATTACAATTACACAAATGTAACCAGAGAGAGAGCTCAATTACAAAATTCAGAAATTATAAATGATATTTGCTTTTTTAGTTGGTTTATGGAAATTTAAGTAAATTTTGTTTCTCTGATTGTTATATTATTAATATTTCCTTTTTAGTTATACAAAGCAGTGTATAAGGTCTTGTAAACTACTAGAATGTTTCTCAAATGACTTGTTAATAAAATTTTAACACTTTGAGTGCTAAGCATAGAAAAACTCTTGATTTGAGTTTTTTCCGAGACGCCAATCATTTGTTTACTTGAGTTTTAACTTTTTTGTTATTTAAGCATTAGTTTTCATTAATAAACTTTGTTTTTATGTGTTTTTATGTCTTTGTTTTGTTGAAAAATATACCTATATTATTTTGACGAATATCAAATTTAATCTTTATTAATCCGTTTGCTCAATTTCACATTATTTTCTTAGTTGACCATGTTGACGAAACATGTTGGTGAAACATGTTGGCGAAACATGTTGGTGAAACATGGTGTTCTCTTTCAATGTCACTTACTTTATTTTTATTTGTAAAAGTCTATAATCTTTATATCTTATATCATTTTGTAATTTTTAAAAAGGAATAAAAGGATTTTTATAAAAATATTTGTTTTAAAATTTAATGAGTGATCCACATTGTTTTAAACCAGTGGTGAAAAGGTAAAAAATTACTTATAATTGGCTTAGCAAGCATAAGCGTAGTGAAAATATAACATATTTTGACGAGTTGAAGTCTACGTTTCTGATGAATATTTTGCTTGAAACTTAACAGTTTACTTAAATTTTACAACTTATATTTTAGGTTGTTGTTGAAAAAGCTCCACGTTCAACGATTCAGGACATCGATAAAAGAAAATTTCTTGTACCTTCTGATTTAACAGGTAGTTAGCCTGCTAGTAATAATTAGTAGAAAATCAGAAAGACTATTATGTCAGATTTACTTTTCTGCAAGTCTGTTTCCTAAGATTTTTTAGGATTCAATTAAAATTTTTTTTTACTGGTTGTGATGGTAATATTGAATTTCCTAAACTATACCTGAATGAAAGCGAGATTTTCTTTTTAAATACTTGAAGAATTTTAGGCATTTGAAGTTCGCTTTTGAAAAGTACACTCTAAATGTAAACACAAAATATTTGCAAGGACTTTTCACTACAAAAGTAAGATTTTTAGTTCGTCTTAAACAGTTTGAAAAAATCTAAAATAATCTATTTGTTTGTGTTAAAAAAATAAATCTTTATTTGTTCTTTAGATATAAGTATTTTAAGTAATAAAGAATTTGATAGTAAATTTTAGAATTTGATGACATCATACTTAAAAGTTTTTTGACAAGCAAAATTCCGCCTTATTTTTAACCATTATAACTTGTTCCAATTAACACAAGAATTTGAATTATTTTTTGTATTTTTCCCAAAAGAAAAGTTTATTAGACCTATTAAAACCTATTCTCCAAATGGTAGAAATTTCTATATTTTATATGGGTTATGCCTATATTCATTCATCTTGGGGTGTAAAAAGTTAATTATTTTAGAGCTCCCAAAATTTTTCCAATTTTTTTTTTTTTTTTTGTCATGCATAAAATTTGTATGGCAGGCTTGCTTTATGTATTGTCAGAACTAAATTCCTGTCTCGGTTAACTTTTATGGTAAATGGCCAAATCAATTATTTATTGTTTACTCAATTTTTAATTTTAATAAAAGGAAAATATGAATATCCTACATTTTGGTTGTGAATTATTGCTTCCAAGCAACATCAACACTAAAATTTTTGTAAATCATTGTTTTTTTTATCAAAACGTATGAAATCATGATTAAATTTATGTTATTACTAAATATATCTGTGTAGTAAGCTAAGCATAGATATCATTGACTAGTTTCTTCCACTTTTATTTCTTGATTATGCTGTTCTATCGAAAGTATCTATGCAGTTGGGAGAAACATAAAAAGGTGAAAGATTTCAACAATTGGAATTCACTCCATAAGTGTCAGATCAATCATACCAGAAGTGCTGGTTCAATGATGGTTGAGGGGATGATAAAAGTCTTTGATCATTCTGTTAAGACACTCAATTTACACTACACCACCTATTTAAGAAATGGGGATAGTAAAGCATACGACACTGTCATTTATCCTAACTCTTTTTCAGTTCCCCTGTGGTTATTCCATTGTCTTTTCTCAAATGATTTACATAGATCATTGTTGGCCTTTTTTATTTCTCATTTCTAGGGAGTTAGTTCTCAGAAAATCATTTTTCATAGCAGCTCTACTTTCTTCCTCCATATCTGTGATGAACTGCAATCATCTTCCTTTCAAATCTGATATTAAGTTTCTCAGTTTTCCATATAGCTTTATATATAAATATAGAATATAGAATAATATAGAATATATATAATATAGAATAGAAATATAAATATTGGGACGATATTACAGTTTCTTTCTTTAACAGTCCATGGTGTAATATTTCTTTGTCAGGAAATTGTTCTAAAATTTCCTCGATGTAATATTACTTCAGACTGCTTTTGGCTGAAAGTGTTCCTAATGTAATATTGCGTTCCTGCATATTACATCTTGCTTTCCTGTGTTCCTGACGCATTACTGCTACTATTTTTTTGTGGTCTGCTTGATAACATGATATGTTATGTTATGCAATTTCATTCCCATTGTTTATTTTTGGGGATATTACTGATAATGCAAACGATTCAAGCTTATTGATAAAATGATAAAGTTTTTGTTGATAATTCCACCTTGTCATCATCATATCCACTAGCAAGTATAACAAGTAAAACAACCTGTATGAGACTATCATTGTGCAAGGTAGATTGATCACTGCCCTTCTAATTAGAACATTTCAATAGACAAATCGCTTTTTCTCCTTACGTAGAAGCAATATGTGTAAGAGAGCAAGATTTGACATTAAAACTTACATTTTATGTCAGTCTAAAACAAAATGTGTTTGGAGAAATATTATGCATACTGGATCAGAGTTGACTGTCACCCTAAAAGTCATGAATATGTGGTGAAACATATGTTTTTATGATGCTGATGAATGTTTTTACTTGACATATGTTACCACGTACTCTCCGTAATGTTCATAAAACAGTTGAGTTAAACAGTGTGAAGGAATTGTTTTGTATGATAAAAGAACAAATAGTATGGGGACACATTCGAAAGATACAAAAGTATGTTTTCTAAATCAAGCTGCATTTCATGCACTAATTATATTGTAAAGAAAAGGGGCACGTTGAATCCATTGAAGTTTTGAATAAAGATGTTCCTATAACTATTTGAAAAGTACAAGGTTTTCTATACTAAAAAATCAATGTGGAACTTTAGAGAAAGACAACCTATAGAGATCGACTTGTCTTCATTTTCCAAAAATGAAGTTGTGTACCAGAAACCAATTTAAAGAAAATTCTTTGCAAAAGATGTGTAATCTTTCAACCTGGAAAAACGCATAAAGTCGTAACTCACGCTGATGATTGTATAACTTTTTAAGGTTTGAAAGCTTAATGAGACTTTCTTAAAACTCTTGCTCATTTTCTGTTCTGAAAGTTTGAACCTTAGTTACGAATCAATTTTTCAAGATGAATATATATTTTTATTTCTATAGAAAATTTCCCACTCTACATATTTTCACAAATTTTGCCAAAAAGAGCTCAGTTTGGAGAAGCTTTAATAAACGAGGTATTTGGTTGGTTTTTTAACGTTTATCTATTTTTTTTTGCTACTTCCTTGATTGTGTCCATTGCATTTCTTTAATTGCATTTATTGAAAAATAATTAGTGCTTGAATTCTGTTCTAGTCGCCCAGTTTATGTATATAATTCGAAAAAGAATTCAGCTCGCTCCTGAAAAAGCAATGTTTCTATTTGTAAACAAAGTGCTTCCTGCTACAAGGTAAATAAATTTAATTTTATACGGCCTCCATTTAAGCTGTTTTAAATCGTGAAAGTTTTATTTTAAACATTTTAAAGAAGGGGTAATTCGCGAAAACAATTTCACCTAAACGTTAAAATGTGTAATATTTAGGAGAAATAATTATATTTATTTTAAAACATAAAATAGTGTTATATTAAATTATAATTGTAAAAGTGGATTAAAGAAGAGAGGATTTGTAAAAGAAAAATGACGTCATTTGGAATGGATAAGGGAGCTAAGTAATTCAAACAACAAAGTAAAAATTGATTTCTGGTTTCATCCACATAATGTGTAAACCCTATTTCTTTATCTTAAAGATACACTCATTATTCGAAGTCTAAAATAGAAAAACGATCATTGATGCAATTGTCCAATCAACTTTTTATCTTTTTGCAAGTGCTTGTATATGCAAAACATCTCATCTATTCTACAATTTTGACTAATCCTGGTTGAGAGACGCCTTACAACCTCTCCAATATAACAAACATTACAGTTTGTATATTTTAACATATACAAGATTGGATTTAAGTGAATTAGGTAACGAGTCTTTATTCAAAAAAAAAAATTGTTTTTTGTATTTTCAAGAAAAAATTATTTGAAAAAAAAAGTTTATGTAAATTCAAGACACCAAACTATTAAATCTACATGTGAATTTGTAGAGATGGTACATTACCATTTCTTGATGTACTAATTAATAAAAAATATCTCTTAAAAAAAGCTTATGCAGGTGGTCTTCTTCTTAATATTTCAGTTTTGCAAGCTTCAAATATAAATTTGGTTTCATAAAAAACTTTTGTCTTTCAGTTCATCAAAACAATTCTTCAAAAAAAAAAGCTATCTATTTCCTATTGATGAACAACCAAAAATTTATTGACCTCAAAATATGAACAACCTAATCATAAAACATGAACAAACCAACGAAAATTAATTATTTAAAATCATCTACATTGGCAAATACTCTGATTTTATTCACAACGAAAATTTATCACAAAAATTTGTTAAGAATAAAAATGTAAAAAAAAATTCACTTTGTAAGCAATTACTTTCGAATAAAGACCCCTTTTGCATTTAAATCCAACTTGTGTATGTTTATAAATTTGCAAATTGCAATTTTTGTTATATTTGAGAGAACACAAGGTATCTCAATTCAATAAGTATTAGTGAGCATTGTAGGATTGATGAGATTTTTGTCTCACATATACAAGCACTTGCAAAAATTTTAAAGTTCATTGGACAATTGCGCCAATGATCGTTTTTCTATTTTAGACTTCATATAACGAGTATGTCCTTAAGATAAAGAATTAGGGCTTTCACATTATGTGGATGAAACCAGAACTTAGCAAACAGGTAATCCATTATAATATAAATTTGTTTTAATTACTTAGTCCTTTATCCATTTTGGTAGGATATCAAATTCTTTTATTAATCCTTCTTTCTTTTCTTTCTTTCTTTTCATCCACTTTTTATGAATATTTTATCTTTTTTATTTTTTTCATGGAATTGTAGGCAGAGTGTTTAGTCATCCTGCTTGTTAAATACTGATGCTGGGTGCTGCGATGATTTTCTTTTTTTAATCCTCGTCCCATTATTTAAAACAATGTGCAAACTGTTTGCTGATGGCATTTCTCATTTCAATTTCACAGTTTTTATTTAAGATGGTCTTTTTTTTTAATCTGGAAACTACCATATTTATCTTAAAACATGCTCTTGTTTATACCTTAAGAACGACATGATTATCACCTATTATTTAAGATATTGTGCTCGACCCAGCCGTCACGTTTAAAATCTAGTATAATCTCAAAATATTTTTTTTTGTGATGTTGTTTTTCATTTAATTAATAAACAAAAGCAAAATTTTAAAAAAAGAATAAATCTTGTCATTTGAAAATTTTGTATTAACTTAAGTGATCATAAATTGGTTCTTTATCCAATTTTCAAATTAGCCAGTTAAAAAGCTTATTTTTTTCTTCAGGTGTTATTTCTTGTCATATTGTTTTAAAGAAATTCAAATTGAGTCTTGAAAGAAAATTTATTGTTAATTTTTTCTTGTTTTTTTTTTTTTTTTTAAATTAAACCCACTGTGATAGGTCATGTTTTATGGGCTAACTCAGGGCGAACACAAATTTGAGATAATCATTTTTATGTCTTTAGTGCAACAATGGGATCAATCTACGAAGAACATAAAGACGACGATGGTTTCCTATACATTGCCTACAGTGGCGAAAATACCTTTGGCTAAATGTAATGATTTAGAAGAACTTGTCCTTTACATTTTTTTTTTTTTTATTTTTTTTTTTATATTGTTTTAATTTTGCTATTTTTTAGTTCACTTCTTGGTATTAAGTTTCTTGAGAAAAAACCTTATGTTGTATATATTAGAGTATGGTTATATTATTATGTACAAGCAAATCAAAATTATTATAAATCATATATTATGTAGAAATAGACGCATTAGGGTTTTTTTTTAGTGTTTTCCATTTTCTAGATGTTTAGGTTGTATTGCGTGTATATTTTTAATTTGATTATGACTTTTGAACGTTTATGTCAAGTTAGAGTTCAAATATTATTAGAATAATGCACTACTTTTAAATATCAAGATTAAATTATTTGATTTGGCTATGCTCTTTCAGGTGTTGAAGAAAATGTTTTACATTCTTTAATTTTTTGAAAAATTGATTATTTATCAATTCTTCGAATTTTTGTTTGGCTAATTTTCATTTAAATTTTAATGTGAGATTTTTTCCGACTAAAATCACTCCAAAATCTCTCTTGAGAATTGCTTTAAGCTTCCTTGTTTTTTTTTTTTTTTTTTTTTTTTTTTTAATATTTTCACTGATTGTTGATAATAGTTACATTCGTTTCTCATGAATATTTAATCTCATCATACGTACGTATTGGCTTGTTTTTTTATTTTTGGTAGAATTTTGCTCTTTAAGGTTGATGGTTAGGATTCAATTTAATTGTAAATAGGACAGTAAAAAATAAAATAAAATTGTTTAATTTTCCTTTTAAATATTCCTTTCTTTTAATTTATTAGGTGCGATTATGCTTGGAACATAGAAGGTACTAAAAAATAGTAGATATACAAGTACACCGGAAATGTTCAGTAAAAAAAATTTTTTCGGAAGAAAACTCGATAATTTAATTTTGGGTATTGTTCCAAGTTCAGTTAGTTCTTGATAAGATGAAGTCTACCCCACTCCTCTCCAAAATTTTTTGTTTAAATACGAACAAATGCTGAACGGATTTGCCGATATAAAATGTATAATTCGTAGCAAACAAAAACATCTAAGTTATCAACTACTGTGAACTCTAAACAACGGACATATAACTTCAAAATCCGTTTACCACGTTAGAGGTCATACATTTATGACGTCCACACAAAAGTAACAAAATCATAACCCTCCCATTCCCCATCCACAATTTGTAGGCCCCACCAAACCCACATATACAAAAAAAATTGGAAAGATGGATACGAACAAATTTGTCTAAGTGTTGTTGTTGAACGCATTTTATTCTTTGTCATCGATGTCACAAAAAGCAGAATTTACATTAATATCAAAGATATTAATAATTGGTTCGTCTTCGTTTCCAATCTCAGCCCAAACGGCCACTTCATCGTCGTCTACTTCAACAACGTTATGCTTTCCTGCGACAGCTCAACCACATCCGCCTCCTTTCAAGTGGCGTTTTACGGATACCATAGTTGGGTGACTGGCCCATGTATATGATAATTTCAAACTTTGGGAGCAAATTTATGCCTTATCAGCAAGACTTCTAAATAATACATAATTAATTTTTAATAATTTTACCCCGCTCCAGTTGTTTTTAGTTTCAAGCAAAACTAAGTTCAGAAATTTAGAAAGTTGACTCTTGTTCTCCTACAATCCTCTTCAGTGGATCTTTTCAAGATAACAATGTTTGTCACTTCGTTTTTTAAGTGGAAACAAAACAAATCTGTTGTTGTGGTTATATATGGTTCCTGTTTGTTGCTGCGTTAATTAAGGTTTAATAACTTGATGGGTTATGCAGATAAAGATATGAAGCAAAGATACAATTGAAAGAGAAAACAAAGGTTGTGTCAGAGTATTGAAAATTTAGTGTTCACAGAGACAACGAAACACATCAGCGTCTGTTTAAGCAACAGGAACACTGAAAATACTTCTGCCCATGTGGAAAATAGTATACTTATTGCAGAAACTATAGTGCCTAATCTGCCTCTAAAGTTAGTACATCAAATGATTAATTTTATTTTTAACAATGATATCTTGAATGATGACATTGGTGAAATTTTAGGTAAGCCTTGTCTAAAATATAATGGCTGTAGAATCAAGGTTAATGCATATATGAAGCAGGGATTATCGCAACAAAATATGAACTCTTTGTGTAGAGATAGTGCGAAGTTGTTTTCAAGCAATAGAGCTGACCAAAATAATGGCTCAAGTGGTTTAGATGTAAACATTAGGCCGGTCATAAGTTTTCGTGAACTTGGCTCGGTCATTCTGCAATGGAAAACTTTCTGGAAATTTAATATACCATCAAGTATTTAAAGAGGAGCCTGAATTCAAAGATTGTTTGAAAGATGAAAAGCTCTTAAAAAAGTGTCTACACGGTAAAGTACAAAACGTGAATAATTCTTTAAACGGTATCGTGTGGTCTCGTTGCCGTTCAGACCGGAGCCCACTCTGCCATTTTTTAAAGTTCAATTATGGTAATGAAGGTATATATAACTTAAGTTATGGAAAAAGCTGGTATTGTTATGGCACCTCAACAAGCTTTAAAAACAGTCAAACTCACTGAGACTGAAACAAATAATGGAGCGCAGTTATTGGAGGCCATAAAGGAACGCAGAAAAACATTGCGTGCAATACGTAAAAAGCGGTCTCATACTAATAAGGACCCGGAAGAGACTTTTCATGACAGTGGTACCTTCACCAAATCATTGATGCCCTCCATCCTGTTGTGATGACTGTGGTAAACTTTACTTAAAATATCTAGCTTTTTATCTAAACAGCCAATTTGCTTTCGATTGATCAAATTAATTGAATTAGAGTTTTTTGATTGAAACAACAAGAAAAACAATATGGTTCGATTTTCGTATGAGATATTATTGGGTTTTAAAAAAAATAAAAAGATTCTGTATTTGAAATTATTCGATAAAGCTGTGACATTCCAGGTTTCTTGACAGTTATTCAAATATAATGGATAAACTGTTAAGTTTTAACTGAAATGTCTCAAAAAAGTTCGCGAATAGCGTCATAACAGTTGGGCTCTTTTTTTATTTCAAATTTTCATTAGAAAACTAGCGCACTTCATGTAGGATCAAAATACCAACCAGAAGTATACCATTATTAAGGATTTGTTAACAACTACGTAATATTACGTCAATAAGACTTAGTTTTAACCGCTGATTGAAATATATATTTTTTTCGTGTATATGTCAAAAATTTTTATTGCTTTATTCTCAAGTAGTAGAAGACATAAATTATCGTATTTCGGATTTAAGAATTTCGTCATTTATCTAGACCGTTAAGGGAGAAACCCCTTATAAATTCATCGAAAAATTGAAAAAAAAATTTTTTTGATGATTTATGCACTTTAACATATCTAAAATCAAAATATAATAAAACTTTCATCAATTTTATTGTTATATCCATAAAATTATGTATATTTTAAGGGTATCTCGAATTTTTACCTGAAAACACTAAAATTTACTGAAAAATAGTTAGTAAAACGGCAGTGGAATACTTTTTATGGCTTCTTGATGAGTCAAGCTAACAAAAAAAGTCTGGGTAATCTAGTCAAAATATCGTATTGATAATATTCCTGAAGCCAAAGTTTACTTTTTTTTTAAGATTATTTTTCAAAAATTGGTAAAATTTGTTGAGTTAAAGCTAGAACGAAACATAAAGGAAAAAGGAAAGGATTCATGGGGTTAAATCTGAAGTTGTTGTTGCAAATAATCCTGCTGGAACAAGTCAAAATGAAATTGTAAATAATGTAAATAATAACTCTGTAAATAACGAATCTGAAAGTAATCTATTATGTGCATCTGTATCATCAAAAAAGATTGAACCTCTTACCTTTTCTACACCCAATAAAAGCAGTAAAATATCAGGATATAGGATTATTGATTGTGAGTGATGCACTCATCAATGTGGTGTGTGCTCAACACTGTCATTGTTCGATAAAATATGTGAAAAAAAGGACTTGCATCAGTTGTTTGTCAAGTGCTGTAGCTGTAAACATGAGCATGAGTTTTATACATCAAAAGAATGTAATAGAGGATTTGATATAAATAATAGAACAGTATATACAATACATGCACTTGGTCATGGACACACTGGGACTAAAAACTTTACCACGTTGATGGATATGCAAAAACCAATGACACAAAACAATTATGACAAACTTGCTTTAAAAATAGCTGTTGCTACACAAAACGTTGCTAAAGAAATTATGCCTGATGCAGTAGTAGAGTTAGGTGGACATGCTGATGATCATGACATTGTTGATACTGGTGTGTCATGTGATGCTAGTTGGCAGCGAAGGGGCTTTTCATCGTTAAATGGTGTCTTTGCTGTAATATTGATAGAAACTGGGAAAGTTTTGGATGTGGAACCAATGAGCAGATCATGCAAAGGCTGTTTTCTAAAGGAAAATCTCATAAAAACAGACCCTACAGCATTTGCACATTGGAGGAACTCACACGTTTGTAGATATAATTATGAGGAATCTGCGGGCGGAATGGAGACCGAAGGTGCAAAACGTGTGTTTTCAAGATCTGTTATATATATAAATATAAATTGAGATATGTAAATTTCTTAGGAGGCGGAGACAGTAAAAGTTTCAGTAATGTCAAACAGACTTATCCTGGTATTGAAATTACAAAATTGGAGTGTGTGGGGCATTATCAAAAACGTGTTGGAACAAAATTGCGAAACTTGAAGAAGAAAGAAAAAGGTCTCCGTGGACGTGGTCGTCTTACAGACGCAGTAATTGATCGTCTGCAAAACTTTTTTGGTTTTGCCATTAGACAAAATTCTGGCAACTTAGCAGGTATGAAAGCTGGAGTGTTAGCAACTTTGTTTCATGTAGCTTCATCATAAAAAAAAAAAAAAAACTGGCATTGATAGTTGATGTAAGTTCAACATTGGTAAAGAAAATAAATAACACAAATACCTACAAACCGTGTCCAGGTCTTCCTATTGATATTGTTTTTAAAGTTAGACCCATTTTTGAGGAACTGAGCAGAGATTCAGAGCTGAACATGCGGAGTTGGCACAGTGGTAAGACTTTTGACTATGGAGCGAAAGGTTACGAGTTCGACTCACACCTCTGGCGGAAATTTATTTCCATGCTATTTCTGAGATTCTGAGCAAAACTCATTGCGTAATGCAACGCTAGCTCAAATTGGTCGGGTTGTTTGGTTGAGCGAATTTCGTAGGCGCAAATATTGTCTCGGCAATTTGTTGATTCCCCACGGTTAATATAACATTCTCATTCTCATTCTCAACAAGTGTTTACACGGGAAAAAGCAGAATGCAAATGAGTCGTTCAATGGTAAGATTTGGGGCCGACTACCAAATAATACGTATGCTTTAGCTAATTTTAATATTGGTATGAAAGCCACACTATTAATATTTGAGAAATTAAATGTTACCAGGTGCTTTTATGCTTAAAAGCTGTAGTGCTATTAATGATAAGCGTATAAATTTATCAAATTATACAATGAACCAAAACAATAAATTAAGACGAAAGTTACTTCGGGCAAAGAAGTTTAAAGAAAATGACGAAGTTGTGGAAAAAACATATGAAACAGGGGTTTTTGGTTGGTATATTTTACATTTAAAGTAGTTTCTAATTGTTTTTATGCCAGATTTCTTGTTATGTTTATTTAAAAAATAAGATTCTTGCTTTTTTCTCAATTTGGAGTTTTTGAGACGCCGGACAACATATTTCACAAACCGTTTAAGGTTTATTTTTGAAATTTTCAGGGAACGTTTAAATTATTATTTAGGGTGTTTTAAGTTGACAAGAATTTTTTTCTTTTTTTTTTTTTTTTTTGCTATGCATTTTGAGAACGCGTGCTTTTGAACGTTGAACTTTGACCTCCGCATACTCGTCTTAATGACTTCTTATAAAAAACCTGGTCAACTTAAAACACTCTACTGCCCTTTATAAACACCATATACAAATTTTCTAAAATATTGGCCGGTGTAAAGTGAATTTTTTCTGCATTTTTTGGTTATTTTTATCAAAAAAATATGAAGTTTTTATTATTTTTTTTATTATGTTACTTATCTGACAATATTTTGTTTCCCAGAAATGAAAAATAAAAATAGGGGGTGTGGGGGGTTTCTCCCTTAAGTGCAAGATTATAAAAAATTAGAAAAAAAAAATTCGCAGAAAAATTGCAGCAATATTGCGATGGGCAGTATTGGAACAATCTATCTGGTTTCTTTACAACCTAAACGACTTTAGTAAGTATTGTCTTTGTAATTTTTTATTATTTTGTAAGTTTATAATACTTAACAAAGTTGTTTATGCAAAATAATCGCCAAATATCTATATATATATATA
>JAUZNK010017104.1:0-10056 GCA_035046665.1 Euphysa ruthae
TCGGCAATTTGTTGGTTCCCCACGTTAAATATAACATTCTCTCTCTCTCTCTCTTAGATATGAATTTTCTGGGAAATCAGCAGAATTTAGGCATGAATTTTCTGCGGAGTCACAAAAAAAAAGTTCCTTACTATAGAGAATTTTTTTGCGTTATTGCCAAGTTATTGGCGGCTGCAAAGCTCGTTGCACTTGCTTTCTTGCTTTCGGAATAAATGTAAAGTTACACAGATGGGAAAAACTCCAAAGCTGAGAATATACACACGAAGAAAAAATACAAGCACGGGAAAAATATTCGTTTTGAAAAAAAATATGTGAATGGAAAAAAAGCAACGATGGAGAATATGTATGAAAATAATACACATAGATAGTAAAAAATACTTCGATGAGCAATATACACTCATAAAATATGCACTCAAGGAGAAAAAAATAAATGGACGAAAATACATCGGTGAAAAATATGCATGGATAAAGATACACTAACAGATTAATATCTATGAAATATCTTATATTTCTATTGGATATCGCGATAGTGGTGTTTAGTCATGTAAAGTTATGTCGCGTTCTCAATTAAACATGAAAGAATTCAGATATTAGAGAACTAGGTGAAAATTATGTCTGAAAGTTTTGCACTACTCAGAGAAATTATGAAGTATCTTACATGATTTTACCGTACAATCCTCGATTAAGTTTTTGTGTTTGTTAATATTTATGCGATAAAGGCATGCGGTTGACAAGATATTTCAACTTGCGGATATAAAAAAGCCCGATAAGAACTTGAGATAACAAGAAAAACACAGAAGAAAGGTTACATGACTAAGTAAAAAAAACTAGATTATTTGTCCAACTTTTCTGCTATGACGTTATTTGCTATTGTTGAGCACAATCACTTTTATTTTCTCTATAGTATCAATTCAAGTAAAAAAATTGTTACTCCTATTTTCTTGTATCGCTTGCTGTACTTAATTTTTTAAACAATTAACGGTCTAATTCTATTTTACAAATTTGTACGTCTTAATTAATAAAACTTTTAATCTTTCAGTGTGCCAAAATTCAATTAGTTCATATTTTGATATATATGCTCGGTCTTTCATTTCCTGCAATTTTTCCAGTAATTTTATTTCATAAAATATCCATTAAAAATAATACTGTGCTGTCTCGCTTTCCCAGCCCTATAAAGGCCTGGTTCCCAGGCCACTAATCCTCTATTTCGATTTACCACAACCAAGCGAAAGTTGGAGGCCGGAGGTTCAAATTGGCGGAAAACCAATACATAAAATCTTCTAATATCGAAAAAAGCAGCAAAATAAACAAAAATGTCATATCAATACAACAAAAAAACAAAGGAAATAGAACGATCACATAGTTCGCCGCGTCACTCTTCGCATGAGAAAAGAAAGAAGAGTAAAAGAAAAAGAGATACATCATCTAGCAGCGACTCTTCATCAAGTTCAAGCGACTCGCCTTCCTCATCCTTTTCCTCGTCTTACAAAAAAAAAAAAAACACAAAAAGAGGAAAAATAGACAGAAAAGAAGAAGACACGTTTCAGAAAGCGACGGTGAGTTAGCCTCAAAAAGGTTCTCCAAAAAAGAGAAACTGCTTCAATTGGAGCTACCAGATGGAATGGCGAGATATTTCAACACTTTCTTAAGAGATTACAAAAAGATATCCTCAAAGAAACACATATCCCCAAAAACGTATTTGAGATGAAAAAATTCGATACTCATAGCCAAGAGGCGCTGAAAAACAAAAACAATGCGCAATACATCAACTCAGATACCACGCTGGAAAAAATACAAAATAGAAACAAAGCTGCTTTTGGCCTTCTGTCAAAACTAACCTGTTGCCTCGAAAAGGTAACCATGGAATGAGACCAAGAAGGGCTTCCTCCAATAAAAAAAAAAGTCAAATTTGCTGATAAGTTTATTTTAATAGTTGGGAAAACTAACGTGGCAATAAATTACCATCGTTGACTAAATAGTTGCGGTTAGATATCTAATCCGGCTCAGGCGTAGACCTAAACCAACGATTACAAAAGGAATTTTAAAATCTACCCAAAAGCGTAACATCATACATAGTTAACTCTCGAGAGCAAAAACTGTTGAAAATAGAGATACTTAAGATCTTGAGTACAAGCGTTATAAATGCATCTTATATGCTCTAATTCAATTTAGTAAAAAAAAACATCTCTCTTCTTTTTTTCTCTGAGCATGTCAATAATCTCCGTGAAACATGGAAAAGTATTAAAAATCTAATAAATGTTAAAAATCACACAATTTCATCTCCAAACTGTTTGCAAGAAAATAACATATTTCAGGAAGCTTGAAAACTCTCTTCACGTCCGTTTCGTTCAAAAACTTAAAACATCCACTCTTCTACTAAAAACGTTCATAACCACCTAAAAAACACCAAAAAGATTTCAATAATGAATTTTCTCCCATTCTTGCTAAACTTTTAATATCTTCTTCGAAAATGGTACCTTTCTTGACATTCTGAAAATCTCTTCTGTTCATCCCTTATAGAAAAAAGGTTCTAAATTTTTATACAATAATACAGACCAATCTCACATTTTTCCGACATTAGCAAACTTCTTGAAACAACTGACGTACTCCAAATTTTAATCTTTCCTCAACAGTTAGCTGTTAACTGTTTGACAGAAATCCAGTTTGGGTTTCGATCTAATCATGTAATTCTTTACCATTAGTTCCTTTAGTAGGAGGTCTCAAAAAATTTTAAAATGCATGAAAACTAGGTACATATTCTAAATTTGGTGGAAGGGTACAAAATACCCTTTGTTTGCCCACATTTTCGAAAATCGTTATTTTTTTAATTTAATAATTTTTGGATGTAAATATAATCAAGGTTGTTTTAGTGGCATTTAGAGATATTTTGTTTGCTCTTAGCCAGATAGAGAGATGTTTTAAATCAAAGTTTACACATGCATTGATTTTCTTCATCGATTTATTAATATTTAAAATACTAGTATCGTCTGCGAAATGATAAACAGTTGAGAAATGAATTGTATTATAAAGATCAATGATATATAATAACAACAACGTTGGTCCTGGGGCTGACTGAACCTTTGGGAACCACTTGGTGTACAGCGATTGAACCGAATTTGTTATTGCAGAATGATACACATTGCGATGTGTCAGTTAAGTTACTACAAAACCAGTTGTTTGATTTTCCTTAAAACCCATAATGTTCTAGCATTTTTAGTGAGGTCAGCAGTATCAAACGCCTCTTGAAGGTAATAAAAACACCTGGTGCAAAATTCCCTGCGTCTAACGCTGACATAATATCTTCTATTAATATAATAAGTGTTAATACGGGTAGTGCTATGTTTATTTTGAAACACAAATTGATTATTATAGAGTTTATTCTATTTTTGGACGAGAAAGATTTCATTCGGGAGATCATGGGTTTTTCAACTATTTTGCTAGATTTGAAAGAAGAGAAATAGGTCTGTGATTCTCTATTAATAATTTAGAATCTTTTTTATGAATACGAATAACTTTTGAAGATTTAAGACAAGATGGAAATACTGCTGTATTGAAAGAAATGTAAATTATATCATTGAGATGTTTACTAATGGTCGGAGAAAAAATTTTAACAACTTGTGTTGGAACACTTGAGGGACCAAGAGCTTTTTTGGAATCTAACGAATTAATAATTGAATATAGTTTTTATTCTGAGGTAGGATTTATAAAGAAAGTATTTTCAATATTGTTTTTAAGAAAATCATTAGCTTTTATAAGTTTTAGGAATTTTGATTTTAGTTTCATCTGCAATAGTTCCGAAATATTAAATAAATTCGCTATTATTTTAAGATTGTTTATTAATTTATCAATAATTAACCTTTTCTTTCTTAATTTTCTTTATTTTTATTTGATAAATTTATTATTGACTTATTTCCGGACCATATATTTTTAATATTTTTAATATTTTAATGTCTTTTAAATATTTTTGACGAAAGAGATTCCAACTTTGATGACTTCCTAAAATTGGATGGCAGTACCACTGTAAAAAAAATCACCGAAATATGTGAGATCTATAAATCAATAACTGACAGCACTCATGAAGATTTTGCTTAAAATCCTCTACATAAATCTGCGAGTAAAAAAAATTCTACCGGCAACCTTCTCTCGTTCAAAGGGCACATACACAAACCTTTACTGTAGCATAACCTTATGAAATTCAGTACTTCCAAAGTTAATGAACTCAAACTTTTTGCTGGAACTAAAAACTGGACTAAATGCTTGGTACGAAAAGGGATGTGTCTGTTTGTTGTCTAAGTGAATACTTTTATAAATTTTGACAACAAGCTTATTTGGAATAAATTAGTTTATACATATAACTAGAATGTAAACCTACTTTAAATAAAGATATCTGTTAAAATGCAGTGCCAAAAAGCTTAAAGGGCAAGTTCATGTATGCATTTCCCGCATTCTCTGATATATTCTCAGTAGAATATATTAATTACTCCTGCATGGCCCAGTTAACCGTGGTACCCCATGGTTTTACAACTTTCATAAATGACACCTATGTTAACAGAACCGAGTTGTCAACTTTTAATGAATCCGTTGAACCAAGTTAATCTTACCCGTTACCCGTTAATCTTAAACAAGACACTTACATTAGTGGCTTGGATGGTTTCAGGTGTATATCATCAGGGTATATTATTAATAAGCGGAATTTCAGAAAGGGCTACCGATCTTATTGGAAAATCAAAATGGAAATATGAGTCAGCCTGGAAAAAATGGTCTGGCTGGTGTCATAAACAACAAACTGATCAATTCAAATGCAATATAAATGCAGTATTTGATTATTTAAGTTACTTGTTTGAATAGCGATATGAATATATGAAAATCGATGTTAGTTGTTCCCCAATTTCAGCATACCGCAATGAAGTAAACGGAGAAAAAAATTGGTGAAAATCAACTAATATACTCCCTTTTATTAGGAATATTTAATTTCAAACAACCCAAACCTATAGTATATACAGTTCTGTGTGGGATATGCAAGAGGTTTAGGACTTTTATAAAACAAAATTGGGGAGAGTCAAACAATCTTTCTAATGAAATTTTGACATTGAAGTTGTTATCCATGTTAATGGAGCTAACTTAATGTTCAAGGGTATCAATCCTTCATCACCTAGGTACCAGATTTATGACTTTCCATGATAACTGCGTGACTTTTAAATTTGAAAAGTTACACAAAGCTTGGAGGAAGGGAAAAACAGGTGAAGACCTGAGTTTCTATAATTATGATAAAGATTCTGAATTATGTTTAGTTTCAACCTTAAAAACCTATCTGGAAACAACTAGAGATTGGAGAACTAACAACTAATCATAGTTTTTTCTTGGTCTTATAAAATCACATAAGGAAGTTTTTAGGATAACACGAAAGGTAAGAAAAATAAACGCAAGAACTAGAAAAATAAAAGTCCAATATTAATATAGGATTTTCAAAATGTTTCTCCAATACAAATGTGAAAATTTAAAATCATAAATAATATTAGAACACAATTTAAAAACACAAGACTTTAAAGCTCTTTAAAAATAAACTCATTTCTTTAAAAAAAAAAAAAAAAAAAATAGGAATAAGAGTCGATGTTGTCAGCACCAGGTTTCTCATCGAAATTTTTTGTTTTTTTCAATCCTGCAATTCTTTGTTTCTTTGGTCGTGCTAATGTTTTTACCATTTTCTTCTTTTTCGCTTTCCCTTAATTTTTAGCATGATTTTTAAAATAATTACTGCATTAAAAATAATTTAAAAGATATATTGCTAATTAGTTTTCATTATCTTTTCTGTGTGCAAGAATATATGAAATGAAAAGAATTTTTTTATCATTCTTTACTTATATCTAAGCCTTATTGTTAGGATTTTTCCAGTTTACTTGCTTTCTTTTTCTTTTCAAGGAAAGTTTTATACTATCTTTTTACCTAGGCATGTAAAGTCTTATTGTATTTTCTCACCAGAGTAAGGTGGTTTTTGTTAATAACAACTTATTTTGATTTACAAGAATAAATCATACATTATTGAATAGCTAGAGTCACGTACTCAATCCTTTTCTGTAAGGAAGTGATGGAAAGAAAATAAAGCGATGTTTTTCTTTTTCTGTTATCTCCTCTCAGTAGGTCACGTGATGTCAGTGTTAACAGTTGGAGACGGATGAAAGGGCTTGCATGGTTAAAAGGTTTTACAGGTTAAATAATTTGTCATGCATTATTTTTTCGTTAAAAAATGTGACGGTGATATAATATTTTCGTAAATTTTTTTTAATATTGTAGTGCATTAAATCTTCTTTAGGATACCATTGGTATTAAAGATCTAGGGATTTTTTGGGTAAATTACGGCTATAGAAATCCCATCCTTAAGAATAGCTACCATAAATGACATCTATCCTTTACTACAGAACATTTAATATGTGCAATACCATTCTCTTTTTTCATTCTTTCCCAATTTTTGATAATTCAGGCTGCAACCTCCACCCTAGCATTTGAATTAAGCGTTAAAATCATGGATAGACATTTTCTAAATGGTTTTCACAAATCAAAGTCAAAAAAATTTAATTATCCATTCCTGAGAGTTTAAAAAATTTATAATTCTTTTTATATTTTTTATGTTCATTTCCATAAAAAGCAAAGATTTTGCAGCCCCTTCTTGCTAATAAGGTTTTCCCCATAATCGGGGCCGTGATAAAGGCTGAATTATAAATTACTTACTAAAAGACTCATCCAAAGTGGCATCCATCCAGAATTTTGGACGCTATTTCGAGTAATATGTAATGCCCAAGTTCCTATGGTCAAATAAATAAATCCAAGAGAGAAATGTAATGCAGCAAGTGTTGAAAGTAGCGCATTCTTCTGGCGAAGTTTCATTCTAAACGACATCAGGAAACTATTATTTTATTTATAGCTATATTCAATTCACAGCACTTTCAACGGACAAGTGTTAGTGAGCTAAAGTTATGATAATTTATAGGAGATAGACTTGAAAAATAATTTCAGTTTTAGGTGTGGAAAGACGGCGCAGGCATTGGGTGTAACTTGAAATGCATACTAAGGATGAATGGCTTTTTTCTATAGACGTACACGCCCAAGGTTTCAAGGCACACTACCCAGTAAGTTGGTTTATAATGTCTTTTAGATAAAAATTTATTCTTTTAAAAAAAGTTTTTACTTGAATAGCTGATACATAAAAAATTTTTATCGTGGACAAAATGGTGATCTAAGCTTCCATTTTCTAATTTGTTCAAAAGGTAGTAATCTATGCCTTGTCAATACCCGTTGACTCTCATACCATATTTGTTCATCAAAAAACTTATAAAAATAGTTTTGTAATACTCTTTTGTAATCCAAAAATATTCAATTGATCTACATTTTAAATTCAAACAGTAAACGAACTATTATGCTTTGCAAAAAAAATTTTTAGTCTGAGTTGAATATCTTTTATTGATATTTTGATGCACTCGCAATTTTTCTTGTCATCTGCATCGTAGAAAGAAAACTCGCTATTGTAAAAAATCTTGCTTTGAAACCGCATACACTTTCTCGAATTATTGTAGAACCGTGTATTAATTCTCGAACTACCGCAAAACAGCGTTTTTCCTCGAGTTACCGTGGATCTGTTTCATGCTTTATCAATTAAGTGAATAATAACCAAAGTTCGTGCCTATTTGAGTACCATTCTCAAAATTGATGCAATAAATAATATATGGATCCTTACAAAAGATCCTTACTATTGCAAATGCAGTGCTGCAGAGTTTACAGTGCAATTTTATTTCGCCTGATTTTCTTGCTTTAATTCGCTTGATTTCGGGCCTTTGTACTTATTTTTCTCAAATTAAAAAAAGAGAAATAAGTTTTGACCATCTTTTTCCTAGATAAATAACAGATCTTATATAGAATGTATCACAAGAAAAAAAAAATAAATAATAACAATAATTCGCTATTGCTTTTCAAGAACAAATAGTGCTAATGTGTATTTTGGTTCTGAACATTACTCTATTAATTAAGTTAAAAATTTTGTAAAAATGTCCGTGATAAAAAATTGATAATAAAAATGAAAAAAACTTATGCTTTTACACTTTGTTTAATATTTAATTTTGTTTGTTGTCCCATGTTGGCTAACATTCCAAGCTAGCACTGAAAAATGTGTATCAAGCATGGTATTCCACTTTTGTTTTTCTACATTTTAAGCATTTTTTTTTCTAGTCAGTAAGATACGTGCTTCATTGGTTTTCCCCAGAAATAGTTTTGGCTTTTTAGAGTCTATATCATTTCTAGTGCCAGAAGTGGTTGTGAAGGTTTTCAGAAAAGACAAATTAATAATAGGAATTATATTTTAAAAAGCAAACAAATATCTTTTCATTCCAACATCATATATAAGTGTACCCTGCTAACATAACCACTGGTCAAGTTTTAGTTACAAAACCAAGCCCAGAAAATTACTCTTCATTTCGTCTTTGGTCTGTAAATTTCTGATCTGGTCTGGAAAATGATTTTCATGCAGATGGCAACAAAATTATCTCTAAATTATCATTTTTGCCAAATCGCACTTCTGTTTAAATTTAGAATATAGTTGTCTCTATTTATAAACCTCAAAATGATATGAATAATATAACATTGGGTTATATTAATTTTAAACTTTGAATTTTTTCTTGAAAATGTTTTTTCTTTATTTTCATATCTGCACACAAAGTAGAATAACTAAATTTGAAAAAAAAGTTTCTTTAACAAAAGATGAATTGAAAAATTGGGTTTCACTTGTCTGCTAAGAAAATTTGAACAATCAATATCTTTTTAAAAAAATATTTTAAAATTTTCCAATCTCAGAACTTTAAACCCATTTTTCTCTGTTAACTTTTTTTCGGGACACTGCGGTAGCTCTAATTTTTACATCATTTGTATGAAAAAACACACTAACTTAAATAAAAAGATTTCCAGGCGGTTCATTAAATTTAGGCCCCTTTTCGTTGAGTTTTCTTACTTTACTTGTCAAAATTACGAAGTTTTTATTTTTGTAAGTGCATCAATGTAATGTAGTTAAGCTGATAAAATTTAAAGTTTTTGGCATTTTTTATTTTAGAGCTATAAACCGCAGCTAAACGGTTGATTTTTAGTATATTTCGATCCGGGGACCAAAAAAGATGGCTGTATTTACTATTTTTTGGAATATTAGTATTTTTTTTTTGTGTTTGTGACAGTAAGCTCCATTATGCTAAATTGTTTCAGCAAAGAAAAAGCGAGTATCAATCAACTAGCGGATCGTTTTTTAACCTTAGATAAACACTTTACCTTCACTGCAGCTCTTAGATTCCCAGTTGTTGGAATCAGTTATCCCTTACCAATACTGTTTTTTTTTCAAGTCTGTACCTCTAAGAGTATTGTGCATTAATTATTAATAGTTTTCTTCAGTTACTTTTGGACAATAGCATCTAATCATATAATTTCTTGATTTTTATCAAGTTTGATATATCTTTTTTTTTTCTTCAGTTACTCTTGGACGATAATTTCTAATCATATAATTGCTTGATTTTTATCACGTTTTAAAAAAAAATTTTTTGACTTCTGCTACTTTTGAAAGATAATTTCTAATCATATAATTGCTTGATTTTTATCACATTAAAAAAATTTTTTTTTTAACTTCTATTATCATTTACCTCATTTTTAGGTGATAACCTTATCAATTCTTAAAACAGAAATCTGCAGCTTTGCAATACAATACTCTAAACGCATGAGAAGAATATCAATAATGAGATAATAAACTAGTGGTTTTGACTGCGTTCATTAATAGCGAATTTAGAAAATTTTCGGATGACTGCTATGAATGTCTGCGCAAATTTAATCCTTGCCTAAAAAGAAAATATAGGCGTCAAAATCTATAACAGTTTTAAGTTCACTTCTCACTTTAAGATGATTTAAAACTTGATTAAAAAGTGCTTTACTACATCGAAATATTTTTAGTTCTCTCATTTTTTCATTTTTCATTTTTCATTTCTAATTAAAATACCTAGCAGCAATTTTTACACTTCTTTTAACCGACATGACACT
>JAUZNK010017104.1:10156-38317 GCA_035046665.1 Euphysa ruthae
AATCAATAGAACTCATAAAAGTGCATTTCTTTTTACCGACATGACACTAATCAATAGAACTCATAAAAGTGCATTTCTTTTTACCGACATGACACTAATCAATAGAACTCATAAAAGTGCATTTCGTAGAGGACTTCACGCTGGATTTGGCAAATTTTCTTTTTGCAAATAAGGGTACATATTCATCAGCACAAAAATCCTTTAACTAGTGATGGTAAATACTTTCAACTCATTAGAAAAGACTATTTCTGATATATTTTTTTAAGAAATCTATAAAAAGGTGTAAAAACTAATTTTTTGTTGATGCGGGGCTAAATGAGTAAAAAGTGTTGGACTTTAACACTTGTGGTGCTGCGCACCTCAAGTTTTGAAGTTAACCAATTTAGGCTTTTAAAATAACACTTTTAGGTGTCCAGCCAGCTATTTCATGTATTTCTTAGTTAGACAATGAGACTGAAGCTGAACTTCCAGGTTATTATCAAAAAAATATATAGAAATTATGTGAATTTCCAGGCTTGAATTACACAAAGTTCCATTAGCTCTCAACTTTGATATTGTTTGTAAATATGCGTGTCTTTAGAAATAAATTACTTTTAGCCTGCTTATTTCTTAATCAATAAATATTTTTTATTTAAAACTGTTTCGGGATGGAAAAAAAGGGAAACCTAGAAAAAAGTTAGTTTGCTTCATCAAATCTCATTATTCATATTTAAATTACCTGAATTGTGTCTCATATTATGACTCTATTTTGATTAAATAAGAATGCAACTCACACACATTTTTTTTCTAATATAACAATATTTAGTTTCTCTTATCACCACATAATAATTTAATGATGGAAGTTGTCTTAAAAATAATCCTTCTGGTCGAGAATTGAATATTGAAATTGTAGAAACAATATAATTACTGGCTACAATTTTATAATCTCAGTTTAATATATTTTTTAAAACTTTAAATGCTTCCCATTGTCCAATTTGACTTTAGAGACCGCGCATTTATAAAGTCGGCAAAGAAGAAATAAGGAGGTTACAAAGAAATTTAGATTTTTTTAGATGTTGTGTGCTGCTACAGTTTTAGACGTCCCGTAATATTGTTTACTTTTCATATCTTTCAGAACTCCAAAAAAACTTTAATAAAATACAGCATTTAAAGCTTATTCTATGGCTGATCAAGTTCTGTACTGTAGCATGCTACAAAGTCGGATGATGCCATACGACTTTGTAAAACTCCCTTCGCCGCTCTTCCAAAAATTTTAAAATTTAAGTACGCCAAACCCGTGGACCCTTCTGAAAAATTAACTTAAAGCTATTTGTTGGCCCCACCTTGTAAAATAAAAATACTGACACGTTAAAAAAAATACTTTGTAGCATGCTACAATGTAGCAATGGTTTGCTCTGGCTTCAATATATCCTCTATACAAGTTGTGTAGTCGAACCAAAACTTTGAAACAATTTTTTGAAAAAAACTATATTGGATCTGAAAGCTAAATCTGCGAAGATTGAAGTAAAAAAATTAGTGGTCTAATGTGAAAACAACAAAAGTCCAAGGCATCTAATATTCGTCATTCTGGATCTGCTGCTGACTCCTTTTCGTAGTCATTAAAAAATCAAAAGCACCCATGTATAAACCAACTTTTTTCACGAGCTAAATCAGCACAAACTATTTGAGCTTAAACCAAAGATTGTTTCGCTCAGCCATTTCCAATCCAAGTCATGTTTGAAACTTTTCGAATGTTTGATCAGAAATTAAGGTTAGCGTATATCCAGAGGATATTCAAAGAAGAGTTGTTAAACCTGAAGGAAAAATGGACATTTAATTAACTGTCGTATTGATTAGAATAATTGATACAGAAAACCGAATTGTGCGTTTGCAACCAACGAATATCTTCAAGACAGTGTAGCATTTTTGGATCAAAAATTGTGTTCGTAATCAGATAACAGCCAATTTCTTAATTGGAGTGACAGCAGCAACAAATCAAGCACCTCTCATAACACATGTATCATATAAAATCCGATTGCACGACAACACCTTCGTAAAAGTCATAGTGGTAGGACGTTTGACTCCGAAGCGAAAGGTTACGAATTCGACTTCCACCTCTGACGGAAATTTATTTCCATGTTATCTCTGAGCAAAACTCATTGCGTAAACGCTAGCTCAAATTGGTCGGCTTGTTTGGTTGAGCGAATTTCGTACACGCAAATGGGCGTTATAAGTACTTCAAGACCCGCCACGTGGGCCCATCTGGAAATATTGTCTCGGCAATTTATTGGTTCCCCACGTTAAATATTACACCCTCAAGGGTAGTGATTTAAGAGAAATTCTGACACTAGAAATTTTTTTAGAGGTTATTATAAATGGATGGCCCTAAAGCAAAAGATTGTGAATAATTAAAAAAAGTTTTTATTGGCTAACAATTAAAATTATTTGGCTCCTTTCAAATTTTCTCTCAATCCGGACCACAGTAGCGGAGGTTTTATTTGTTGATCCAAAAAAAAAAAAATACATATATATTTTGAAAATAGCATGGGAGATTGTATTCGACACTCGACAGTAATGACTGAGCTGGCAAATCACAACATTTTCGGTTGAATTGTATCACACTTTCGCTTATATATATATATATATATATATATCCTTTTTTCAATTTTTGTTTGTTCTTTTTTTCCACCTTACCGGAGCTATTTTTTTCAACCTCTCTTATTAATTTTGAATTGCTGTAGTGTAAAATCAATGAATAATATAAAATGGTGAATTTTTAATAGGCGAGCTGAGAGTTACAAGATGCATTTTAACAAAATAAAATCGCGAGTTTCGAGTTAATTTTTGAGGGTTACGAGCTGCATTTTAACAAAAAATCGCGGGTTACTTTTTGCGAGTTACGAACTGCATTTTAACAAAATAAAATCGCGAGTGATGAGTTACTTTTTGTGAGCTGCGAGTTAAAATTTTGAATAAATAAAATCACGAGTTGCAATTCAACGAACAAAAATCGCGAGTGTGAGTGATTTAGAAACGCCAGTTGCAAAATGAATATTTAATTTTTTTTTAGGGGGCATCTTAGTACATGCTACTAGCTAGTAAAAAGTTTCTTGGAAATAGTTTATTTTTTTTCTGATGAAAGGGGACCATTAATGATGAATAGTAACAGCTGAATTTTTCAGCAAAATTCTTGTTTTGACCATGATTGTAGTCAAGGTTTATTTTTTTGTTCATTTTCTTTGAAAATATATCTTCTAATTATGTTACATTAAACTGATCATCTTATCATTTTTATGTCTCTTTGTAATAGCCTTTGACCGGCAAAGAATATTAAAGTACAACAATATTATATATTAATAATAATAGAGAGTGTAATTTTCTTGATCCGGTGTTTGAAATGGAAACACAAAGGCAATATGTGCGCAGGGTGAAGAAAATTATAATGCACCCAAATTCAAATTATAAGCCTGTAACGAATTTTTTGCTTCTTTCTAATACACTAAACTGCTCCTAAAATATTCAATTATCATTGCCCAACTTGAATAGGTGTTAAGAAGTTTTTTTTCTTGAAATATCCTATGACTAACAACAAATATTAAGCAAATGGAGAGTTACTCGCCTGTTTCTTATAAATAAAGTTCAATTACGCCTAACTAGAGGCACGCATCCAAGTTTCTTAGAAATACCTTATGACCAAAAAAAAAAATTTTACTTTTTACATTAAATTTGCAATTCGCGATTTTTGTTAGTTAAATTGCAATCCGTAACTCACGAATTCAATTGCAACTCGTAAAACGCATATTATCCACTGTAAAATGCTACTAATAATTACCAGAAGAGTACGAAAAACAGTATTTAGTGCTTTGATGTCATTAATTTTGACTTAATTATTTAGTTATTGCAACTTATTTAAAACCTCTTGGGGCTCGTTTTGGAATTTCCTACTTAAAAAAAAAAAAACCTTCAGATTTAATTAGAGACAAAGTATTCCTAGATTATTAAGATGTTAAATTTGTGCATTAAAATGACTCTAAGAAGAATTCTTAATGCTCATTTAAAGAGATAAGCCAAGTCCTCTTAACATTTTATCAGTTACAGTTAATTTTAGGTTCTTTGAAAACAATATATTCAGTATTTTAAGAAGCCGTTCACAAGATGCACTCATTGGGATTTGGAGTCACATATCAGCACTATTTCTAATTTTGAAGAAATTCACCAAATAATGCTAAAGATTCAAATATTCTAATATCGCCAGAAATATTCTCAGTTTTTTTATTTTAATATTGAGAGTAATCACAAATAAGCTCAATTATGGTGAACTTCTCGAGATTTAAGCACCAAATAGTCATGCTCCAGGATTCTCGTGGAAATGACAAAATACAGAAACGAAGAACGCATATTTTAAACTTGAAAAAATTTCTTTTTAATTATTTCAGTATCGCAGCACATTCGGGTCTTGAAATTATACTGAATTATTGCTTTATCTAAATTCGATTTAAAATTGATAATACAAAGTTACAAATAACAGCCCTCTGCCATCTAAATATCTTTCGTGGATGAACGTTCTTACGTTTTTCATTAATTTTTAAACTATTTTTCAAATTAACTTCCCTCAAGGTATATGGTAATTGAGTTAAAAACAACATGAAAACATTAATATGACTACCACGGAAAGGAACTATCTGGTAAATCATAATAGTATAGAAAATTTTTTTTATAAAAATAAGTTTCCTTATAAGGATACAAGATCGCTTTTTACTTTTAAAAACCAGGTTTTTTTTTTTAAATGTATATATAATTATGTTTTAGGAAAAGACACTCAGCAGAAATAACCTATAACAAATTTTATATTTTAGTTCACCACTTTGCCATGTTTTTATCGTGAGTGTTACATCTTGTTTCTCTTCGAAGGAAGCCTCAGCCGACATAAAAATGAACGAGTATAGATTTCATCAATCCTGTTAAATAATAATAATTGACTGATAACGGAAAACTCTGAAATGATTGTCGAAAAAAACTAGTTACACCCCAGCTTGATCTTACATATATAAACATAATACAGGGCATCCAACTCTAAAATATTGTTACGCATGTTTTGCAAAATTAATTGTGCTGACCCAGTAAATCATTGCGGTACCTCATCATTCGCTTCAATTACTTACTTTGTACCGCCATAAATTATCTAATTTTATTAGAAATAAAAAGTGCCCATTAGTCTTAAAAATTTTCACTTAAAATCACTCCCTCTGAAAAAAAAAAAAACAACCGCTGGCACTTGCACTAATCATAAGTGATAAATTTCAAATATTTCCGATCTTAACCATTTCAATGTTTTATTCATACCCTTTAACAAATCGTTTTTGAGAATAAAAAGAATTTATTCAAAGTTATTGAAAATATTCCAACTCACCCAAATACGCAAGTCATTTTCCTATCGATTTAAAGTTAATCATGTCAACAGTAGGGTGCTAATCTTCAAAACATTTTTTTTCAATCAAAATCATTACATAACGTATATAGAAAGATTTAATCTAACAAACTCCTTCCAAAGATAAGTAAAACGATGGAACATAAAACATTCATTATCATATTTGTATTATAAAAACGATAACATGTATGCCCAGTCAACAAAAATGTACAATTTTACTCAGTTTTTTACAAATTTTTATGCAAGAAAATTAAGCGAAACTTTTATTTTAAAACTTTGGGTAAGATTTATTTTTGCAGTAATCTGGTCCATGAAACGTCAAAAGCAGCGAAGCAAACGTTTGGCTAGGGAATTTTACCTAGCAAAAATCTTTCAAAGGCTACCTACAGAGAAGTAAATCAAACCTATCCCTACAAAATCTCATCTTCGTAGGTTTTAATGAAATTTTTTTGGTTTTTTTTTTTGATTTAGATGAATTATAAACTGCTTTCTATCCAGAATAATCTTTAAAAATTAACAACAATAGCACAAATAATTATTTTATTTGTATGAACTTTCATGGAAAAATTTTGCCAACGAATCGACACATTTTTTCTAACTAAACATGTTGAGAATTCGTCCTTCTTCTAAAGTTTCTATTCAAGAAAGTTTGAAATAAGATAACAGAGTGGAATCTTCACCAGTGACATTTTATGAAAACAAAGTCAATAGTGCGTATCCAATAGAATATGTATTGCAAGTATGTTCTTTAAGTTGTGTTAATTATTCTAACATCAGTAAGTCGGGAAGTCGCTGTTGACAAGTTTTTTCCAATTTTTCAGCCCTCCAATTATATCCCTTAACCGTTTGTTACAATATTTTGACGAAGTTAGAAGATGCTGAACTGCTAACTGTGAATCATTACCACGCCGACACACAAAGAACACTAAACAACAAAAAAGTCAATAATTTTGTTCAAGAACAGAAAAATATCACATGATTTAAAATTAGGAACAAATTAAAAATCGGCGAAAATAACTGCCCTAATGTATACCGTCACTGTTAAAGCTTTGATAAAAAGGTAACTTTATTGAATTTACTGTTTGAAAAGTTAATTCGCACATCTTTTTGGTAGTAGGCTGCTTCAAACTGTGCTCAGGAAGGAAAAAATTCCTAAAATTGAACCAGTACACTACTAACCGTCAGTGTCGTTTTGCATAGCTTGCTTGACTTCATCTGTCAGATTATCACGCAGAATTTCTTTCAATGGAATATGTTAACAATGTGAAATTAAAGAAATATGCAGATAAACAATTTTTTAAACGAAAGTTCTTATGAACAGCCTTAAAATCGGTAATAGTGCTAAAGTCCTATGCATTTTACCAGTTCGGTAACCTTTTGCTCTGTAGGAAAATACTGAAAAAAGGTAACTTTCGTGGAATAACAATCCTATTGTTAAAAGAAGTTTTAAATACGCTAGATGTATAAGATGCCTTTTATGGTTCCCTAATCTTATGTAAAATCAGAAAAAAAAAAAAAAAAAAAAATGATAACTACGAGTATATCGCCTTTTTTTTAAAAAAGACAAGATTACATGGAACAATATGTGAAATTTATTTACTCGAATTTCATTAGGTAAATTAAAGATTAGGATGTCAAGTTTTACTAACTAATTTGTAAATATATAATATTGATAGTAGATAAAAATACTCGCAAATTATTGTTACTTGATTAAGTCGTTTTTACCTAAAGTTCTTCTTTAATTAAACTTCATCGCTGTTGTCTTCCTCGAAATATCTAGCGCAACTGGTAATTAAGAACAAGAGAATAAACCTTTTTTTTTTTTTAAAGAAACGGGTTTATAAGAATGTAGTAATTTTTTATTGTATTTTGTTTACTGTGCAGTTCCTATTGCTTCGAATACACATGTTTCTAATGTGTATTTTCGGTATATTTCCCATTCCTTCGAATACATACACGTGTTCCTAATGTTTTTCTTTTATTCACCAAATTTTTGTTTCATTGAATTCCATTAAACTTTTTTAAATTTCAAAATAAGAAACTTTTAGAAAACGCTATAAATAATGCTCGAGCAATTAGAAACTCAAGTTGTTTGCTTGGTTTCTTATTAAAAAAACAAAACAAAAAAAAAAAGAAAAGTGTAATCAGTTTAATCACAATGTATTATATCACTTCAGTTTTTATATATTGAGATAAAAAAGACAAAAATTTATTTACCGCCATCTTCCTCGTCGTCATCTCTAAAAGTGGTCTCTTCTTTTGTAACATCGAGACACTTAGATATAGCATCACCTTGATACCAGTTTATTGCATATTTTCCATCTCGAATATTCTAACCGGAATATTCAGGCTGTTCTGGTGGTGGATATGCTTTCATAGAAAACACTTTCGCTACTTTGTCTCTCATAACAACTATTTTGTAACTTTTTTCCCCTTTTTTTTTACAGATGAATGGAACAATCATGATGCTGTAATAAGGCAATCTATATCCGTCTCTTTTTCTACTATGAAATCTTATTCCATTTTATTCGTCCCAACCCAATTCGTGTTTTTAATATAATGTATCCTCGGGTTTAAAATGCTTCTCACTCGTTTAAAGTTGGATTTAGTCATTTAAAAGATCATAAATATTGTCATAACTTTACTGATCCTCTTGTTCCTATTTGTAATTGTGGAATCTTAGAATCTGAACACTACCTCTTAAGCTGTTCTTTGTTTACTCAAAACAGACCACCTTGAAAACATTGTTGAATTAATTGGAAGTATATCAAATCTCTCTGATGCGAATTTAGTGCAATTGTTACTATATGGTAATGAAAAGTTTGACTCGGACATTAATCTCTCGATTCTCAAAGAATTTATATTTTTTCCTAAAAGTATCTGGGAGATTTAATTTACCGGTTTTTTTTCTTGAATTTTTTTCCCTTCAGCTGACCTATTAATTTTATTTTACTTTTAGTTAGGTTGTTTACCACCTAATATGTATTTTTTACCCTGTTTTATAATATTTTATTTTATTTTATTATGTCTTTGTATATTTGTGTTATTTCATAAAAAAAAAAAAATCATAATAATGAAAAAACTTTCGCTACTAGGTGGGCATTTTCGCTTATTCTCTTTTGTGCTTTAGTGGGTTTGTATGAAGAAATATATATGTCCTTGAAGCATTTTTTTTTCACATATAGAAAAAAAATACTTTTTTAAGACATTGTAATTCAAGTTACTTCTTCAGTCAATGTATCAACTTCTCCTAATTCAACTAGAACATTTTGAGCTTTAACGTTTTTCTCCAAAACCTTTAATGGCTAAACTTTCTCTCTGCGAGAGAATGAAATTGTGTAATCACAACATGTTAGTGTATGATAGCCAGGCGATGCCCGGCATAATCTTTCTCTTAGACCATCGTAAATGTTATTTACGTGAATATATCGTTGATTATTATTCCCTTGAACAACTACATCTAACCATATCTGTAACAATGATTAATGAAACTGTTTACAACCTCGGGATATTACTAAACAGTCTGAATCATTTGTACGTGAGACGACATTGTTTGGTGCAGCAAGTTGTGAAATATGAAAGAACATGCGGCTGTCTGATTCTTCGTGTGTGCAGTAAAACGATTCAAATTCTTTACAGTGGCAACGACCATCAAAAGATCCATATTGGAAGTAGCAACCCCCAAAATTAACATTAAGAATCTTGTTCTGAAAACAGCAGGAAAACTCATCTTCTGTTCATGTGTCAACCAAGAGCATTAGTTCACGTTTAAAATATTTGTTTCTTAAAGCATCTAATTTGAAGGGGGTTTTTGACTTGGTTCTTGTATTTGGTATACTGCATGTACTGAGGATTGTCGAGAATATCTTTTACAGTTTACTTTTACCGACGTGGGTAATGTCACTGAGTTAATGTTACTTATTTTTGCAGTAATAACTGTATCACTTACCCGACTATGTGTTTTCTTACTGATATTTCAAAATCTTCTGTTTCTACATTGACTAGACGTTGTTCTACAATTTTTTCCTACCCACGTTGTAAAATAAACACACACTTTGGAAATTACATGTTCTTGATGGTTTCTGTGATTTTTTATCTGACCTAGTGCATCTTGATACGTCTGTACTTGAAGGAACAACATACATTTAAACTTTTAGTCTGCGACGTTTACATTTTTTCTCTTTGTAATTTAGATAGCGCTATAAACTTTCTATAGCATTTTAAATGATAACCGTCTGTTTCATCATATGTGATTGGTAATTTTAACCCTTCTAATTTTGGAAAATTTAGAATTGTTTGGCATTTTCAAAGAAATCCAACGTTGAAAACAAGAATATTAGCATCTACATCGGAACAGTTTGATCTACGTAGGCAACATACTGTACCTAATATAAACAAGTTGGAATCCAATCTGTTAAATTAACAAAAATGATATTTTTTGAATTTATCACACGATTTTCGTCACCCATACCTGAAAGTATTATATTAAGCTATTTTTTTAACGTTGAACAATGAAGTTTCTAGATTAAAGTATTATTAATTAAATAAAATAATAGTGAATATACACACATTAATTACTTTTAATATAGTTATATTCAGTGTCCAAGTTTTATAAAAATACTTTAAAAAACATCTATAAATTATTGTAAAGAAGTAGGAAAACACCAGTTAACAACCCAAAAAATGAGGTTTCGTTTACATAACATTCTATTAGGATTAGAGTTGGGTTTAGAACTAGTCCTAACCCCAACCGTAACGTTATGGACTGTTATGTAAAACAAAACATCCGTTTTTGGGTTGTTAACTAAAGCTTTCCTAAGAAGTAGTTGTGTTATGTCTTTACGTTTAGAAAAAGCCTGATGTTTTTATGTAAATGATTCAAGCACGCGTAGATTTATTTTGGCTGAATAACTGATATAAATCAAAAATAACATAAAAAACCACACAAACAAATAAAAAGATGAAAAACCCCGAAAAATTTTTCTGTAGTATTTTGAGTGTCGATAGCAGTATCACCTACAAAACTTGATGAATTATCCGTTATATCCAGAACTGTCTTAAAGTATCATATACCTTTACTATTTTTTCTAAGATTTAAGCAACCACAATTTTCAATATGAATAAAAATCCTATGCTTATGGGTTTTCAAGTTATTGGGTCACAATCTAATTAAGAAAAATTTCTATAACAAGAATATATGCTGGTGCAAAGAACACCATATTGCCTGCAATGTTCCTTCGTGTACAATCTGTTTTACAGCACATTTAGTGATTTTCAGCAGCTCTGATGGCGCTATTTCTTTTGTCATCTCAATCAGCATCTTTTCTTGCTTGGTTATCTGTCAACCCCAACTCAATCGATTTAATAAATTATCGCCTTTTCACTCCTGTAGTTGGTAGTATATCCTCAGCAAATGCTGTTGTGCAGCATCTGAAGTTGGTCCACAATCTTCAGCTATGGTCTTGAAATTTTCTCAAAATATTTACGAAACTGAAGCTCATTTTCAAAAATCTTTGCAACGCTTTACGGGATCCAATAAAACGAAACCTCGATACGATATAACGATCACATAACACATGAAGTACAAGAATTGACTGAGTAAATTCATCTTCTATTAACAGCTTGAGCTTCTTGATGTCAAAAGCAGTTTTACTGGTATTGGAGTATAAGTATACTTAATGGTAATCCACAATAACTTTGAACTTAATTTTAAAGAATTGCTTCTCTCGGAAAATACAATCAGCGTTCATGAAAAACATTTACACAGTCTAATGACAGAAACATATAAATCTGTCAACAAACTAAATCACGAACTAATGTGGGATAGTTTTTACTTAAAAGATGTACCATACATTCTCAGAAATTCTTTTATTTTGAATCTTCCACCTGCAAGAACATCTAGTTATGGCACAAACTCACTTATTTTTAAAGCGTGTTTTCTTTGGAATAGTCTCCCCCTACGCTACAAAAGCTGCAAATCTTTGCCTTATTTTAAATCAGCTATTAAGGCATGGATCTGCAAATTATGTACATGTCCAATAAATCGTTAATTAGTTCTAGTTACGTGTTTTTGTATTATTGTTAATTATTTTATAATTTATATATAAAAAAATTTTAAAAATTTGTTGGTCTAAATTAGTGTTTATTAATATATAATTATATTCATATACAACTATGTTACCAACGTTAAATAAATAAATGAATGAATTAAGTTATGAACCGTAGTGCCGCAAAAGAGAATTAACAAATTGGAGTCACAGCACATTTCTAAACATACCACAGGGAACCAGATACGGTATCCACATATGCACTTGAATGCAAGACGTTTCAGAATCCGACAGTTCGCTCCCAAGAACCAATAAAAATTTATCATTATTCAAAAGAACTTTTTCACAGAAAATGAAGTGTGGAGGGTTAGAACAACTTTTCTACCCAACTTTCCATTGCTTCTTCTGAGGTGCGTTGGATCCTTCGTGGAAGCAATCAGCCTACATTAAAGATGACCGTTATGTTATCAGCTGTTCCATAGCTGCGGAACAGATGTGTGTATGTTGACAGATTTCATCGTATGCGCTTACAACAACCCATGGAATTATTTGAAGCACTGACACCGCAACGATAGCAATATGGGTATTTTAAGAAAAATAAGGTAGAATTCACTCGTAGACTCAGTAGAATAAAAGTTAGATTAGGAAAGTCAGACTGGAGAACTTTATCTTGGTAAAAAAAATTAGTCAAAAATTAAAACATGTGTCATTAAATACTTTTGCCAGTGTGCAAGCAAAGTTCATTGTAAATAAAATACAAATGGGATAAGTAGACTTCTGATCAATCATAGGCATGAAGAGTATTGACATGATGGGCTCCATCTTGTACTGTTTGTATAAAACCATCCCAAGATTGTGTCGGCCTATAAAACACATATCAAGAGGTGGAAGTTGAGACAACGCTTTAAAAATATCCCTTAGTCGTCGGATTCAAAGCAAAGTCTTTGATTCAAATTTTGCCAACTTCAAAAGATATGCGAATAGAATGTCTGTGAATCTTGGAATTATAAAGGTTAATTTAAGGCTAGTAGTAACAGCTACTATAATACTCATAAAGTGGAAGGTGTTTTTATCGTCAATAGTCTTAGTGTTATGAGCAGTTCAGATGCACTTCCACGTCATATTGGTAACCCTGTATACTGCAACGCAACTTTCAAGGCGTAAAAACTCAGCATATAATAAGCACTTAAATCACTTGGTTGTACAATTATTCAATAAGGAATTTCAAGCCAAATTTCCCATGCATTTGCACAACTATTACAAGTTGAAGAGGAGCGAAAAAAATATTTAGATAAACGTTTTGCAGTATTGCTTATCCAACTGATGTGATATGAGTGCCAGGACTCTTTCTTTGCAGCACTGTTGAGAGAAGAAAACAAAGAAAATCGAGCAGGTATAGCATACTTTCTTGACTGGATTCCATGCTAGCTGATGACGGATACTCATCTCTCTTGAGCTTGACCTATTTAATGTCCTTGATAATTCTTGCTGCCGCTAGAAGTATCTTTTGTTGATCTTCTTCACTGGCATTATCTCCCTAAAATAAAGCTTAAATGAGCACTTCAGAAAACCAAGTGATTACCTTAATTTCCCTTGAAAGATGCAGTAAAGAAACAACTCGATTACGCTTCAATTAAAAAAAGTAATTCATCAAATCGTGCTTATGAGATTACACTATCAAAAAAATAACTGTCAAAATAGGCCAACAATAAATGTTAAAAGCGTCATACTTACAGACCATTCTTTAAATTTTTGCAAAATTTTGGAGGCAGTTTAAATGCAAACTAAGACATTTGATTTGCCAGTGGAGTTTGAAGCAAACAATCGTTCACCTAAATATTTTTGTAAACGAATTTTAAGCCACTTCACAAAAAAACACACTGTCATGAGCTGAACGTGTGGTATAAATACTGGTTTAGCTCTATTAGACCTAGACATTTTAAGGCTCCTCAGACGATACACATGAGTGTTAAAAACAGTAAAAAGGTATCTACATTCAAGGTTTTCTATAGAATCATAAATTTTCAAAAATGTTCTTTATTCTAAAGTTGAAAGCTTCAAAAAGAAATTACTGACAAGTTACAAAAGAAAGAAACGAATGACAAAAATAATAGGGTCATTTGAAATCTTTTTATGTAATTTGGAGGATTCTCATTCCTTGTTATATTGTAAATAAATAAACATTTACAACTACCATGAAATTGTAAAACTTGCTGAAATCAAATTATTTCAGATTTGATACACTCTTACTGAATACCAGTAAGAGTGTATCAAAATACTTTTCTTTTATCATCCGTGCTAGATCAGTAACAAATAATTATCATCTGAATTGAAATAAACATCTTCCAACTTCACAAAATTCAGATTTTTTTGTCCGTACTTGTTGGTTTTCCACGTTTTTTTAACATGACCTAACATGATTTGCATTTTTTCTTCTCTTTTTCTGCAAGAGTTAAAGCATTTCCAAAATTAAACCCTCCAATCGAAGTTCTAGCTTTCCTTTCAGAAACTTCTGACCTACTACATTGCACCTGCAGTTTTTTGGTGTAAATCTTTCTGCAACTTATATGAACATGCATTCCAGGTTTCACTATCAAAGTTTCGTTTTTTAGTCGACTAGCTTTGTTGATCCCATCAGCTCCTTTTCGAAAAAGGAAACCAGGTCGTAAGATGTCTTATTAACCAAAAATCAAATGTCTCCTGTAAATACACCAAGGCATTTCTATAAGAGACAACTGGTGTTTATTTCAAAGGTTGCACTCAGAAGACTCCACCACATTTTCTCTCACCCCGCCTCCTTTCCTCTCTTGAAATTAATAATTACTCTAAAAACAATAATAAAAATCTCTAATACCAGTCATAACCATCATGGAAATAACATAAGTATTAAGTATTTAGACTAAAAATGCTGTGCAAATATGACGTATGCTATATTGCGAATTTGGCAATGTCCTAAATCTTTGTTTTTGTTGTAATTCATTTCAAGTAGATTCCCATTTTGACCTGTTAAGAGGTTAAGCTACTTTTTCATTACATAATAATTTAATATGAAAAGATATTTATTGAGCTGGGTAGACAGCATATATCAAATTCTTCTCTTGGTCTAACATCCACTAGCAAATGTGTTCTGCTGTCAAGTAGAACATTCGAGTAATCCTGATAACATAAAAAAATCTATAATTCCTAGTGAACCAGGAGCAAAAACGTTCTATTCTTTTACACATGCCTTAGTTTCACCAAAACCAAATTGGGACTATGCCCTTGAAACTGAACTTTAGATATAGATTTTAGGATAAATTTAGAACAGATTTTATGTAAAATAAACGTTCAATATTTTATTATATGACATTGACTAAGCGAATTTGACTGGTTTTTCGGCTTTTATCTTATGTCCAAAAATTTTAAAAACAACCAATAAGCAAAAATGATCAAAAATAATATTTAAACTATTTTTAACATCATTTAAATACATCCAATCTGTAATTTACTCTCCAGTTAAGCACAATGTCCGAGCTTAAAACTGATGCCTTTTTAGATATCTACTTTTTCAAAGACATTTCATAAAAAATTCATTATATTTAATTTTGAAAAGTTGACCAAAACAGAAAAATTTGGCTCAAATAAGCAAAAAAAAAAAATAAAAAAAATAAAAAAAAAAGGATCGGTGGCCCAGTGCTTTTTTCACACATGACAATATTCCATGTTTACAAAAAACTTCTCCAAAGTAGTTAGTTTCCGACTAAAATCAGGTAAACAAAAATATTTTCCGTTAAAAATTATTGCTTACCTTGGCATTTATTCGTTGTCCTTTATGGAGCAAACTAAGAGCTATCTCCTATAAATCAGGGATGATATTAGGAATTAATAACCACAACAAAAAAATTAGTTTGAGGCATTTAAATGTCTACACTTTAATGTAAAGTTTTGCGGAATAAATGTCGGAAATTTTTCAAATAGGCTCTCTCGAATAGCTATGTATTGCTTAAATTTCTGACACTAAAATATTGTGAAGCAAAATTGTTTTATGGGCGCAATTTAAATAATACTTACAGACGCCATTTAAATATTATCTACTGTCAATAATTCCACTAAGTTTACTTAAATGGACAGAATCACTCTTATTAGCATTACTTATGATATAATTATTATGATTTATTTCAGTTTTTTTTTTTTTCACAATAAAATTTACTATGTAGAAATTCAAAAAATTTGTCAGCTTAAAAACAAAACAATAATTTAAATTACTTTTAGAAATAATTATTATATTTAGAAATAATATTCTGTGAAAATTAATGAAAAAAAATTACCCATCAAACATTTTCTTACAGCCATTATGATTGATTTTTCATGCGAAAAAAACAATTTATCAATTTCCATTATTCATTGATTTATTTCCAATGTTACTTTGCCTTGTTTTCCTAAATGGATTATGCTGGAAATACCATTTTGTGAGACTAGTCACTTAAAATTTGACTGCTTAATAACCAGCTCATGAACCTATCAATAAGAATGGACTCAAATAAAAAATTCCATCCTAACACTCCATTATAAAAATTATGCTAAGATATAAAAATAAATAGGTACTAATCAATAAAGTGTTTGTAAGTGGTTAAGATTTCTGAAAAACCAAAGAAACCTGGTGGAAAAAAGCCTTGAGATAAAATGAAATTTTACCAAGGCCCAAAGAACAATTTTTCTTGATTTTGAGGCATTATATTTTTCCAATATTAATTTTCCATTGAATGCATTACGATTTGTCATTGTTAATATTTTCAGAATGAATAATAAAAATCTATTTGAGCCAAATGTTTTTTTTTTTTCTTTTTTTCAAAAATGATTTTAAAACTCAAAATGGCTATTGTGAAGGAGAATGTAAGACAATATCATTTAAGATTTTGTCAAACAAGTGTTGATTAGCGTTCTTATTTCACTATTTGACAAGATTAAAATAGTTATTCGTCATACTAGCAAATTCACAATCATAAGATTGACGGTAAAATGCTTCTCAAGGGGCAATTCCCAATATCTAATACGTAGATTAATCAAGAATTTCTAATACTTGGTTTGTCTAATTGTAAATGGGGTTGGTGATTTTATATCAGTCCAATTACGGCCTTTTTCTGCAATCAAATAACAAGTAAAAATGAAATACTTTTTTCTAAAAAAAAAAAAACATAAGTACCACCCTTTATCTTGTCCTAACACTTAAAATTAATAGCTGCAGACACATTCACTTTTTGAAAAAAAAAAAACAGCCTAATTCCCGAAAATATCAATATACCTTATCAGTAGGCTGTGTACCACAGAACTGTACATAATCCTGAAGCTCAGTTATTTTAGGGTAACTTCCACATATGGTGCACGTATCTTTTTTCTTTCGTAAATTTACTTTTCTAAATGTTCCACGAAAACCATCAAACAACAACAATGAGCCACTGAAAGATGCTAAGATAAATAAGATATAAAGGAATAAAATTAAATCGTATGGAAAAGATAAAATTAGGTATCTATTTATCAAGACTCTCTCTCTCTATAACAAGAAATTTATCACATCATATTAATAACAAGTACTTGAAAGTATTTTTTAAGCCTTAATATACCTTTTGATCAATCTAGTTGATTGAAAATTTCTTGCATGTTTTTAATCATACATTCTATCTGATGATAGGTGTCACATGATCACCAGCGCATATAGTTGATTCGAAAATCTAAGCAACTTTGAGAAGATTCTTAACTTGTCCTATGTCGTTTTAAAAAATACTAGTGACTAATAGGCACTTAGATGAGTAAAATTTCCAAACGCATAGAGAAAAGCAAAACTAACAAAAAAAGACGTGATTTTCTAAAGAATTTTGGCTCATTTCAAGCTCAGGTACAACAAAATTTTCAAAACGTCACCGTTACGATCAGAAAACTTTATCAAAAAATTTTTAATTTCAGCAAAATATAATTTTTAAGATAAAATTTGACATTTTTGAGACTAGGCCTCATAACATAAAACACAAGATTTCAATAAAATTGGAATGCAATTTTTCAAAAAAAAATTAAGAATTGACATATTTAGGTTTTATTTCACAGTTTAAAGTTTCGAGGCTGGACCAGATAAAATCTTAAAAAAATCGGATAGCATGATTTTTGGAAAATCCTGTTTCAAAGTATGGACCCTGGAAATAATGTTAGGCAGGTAACAACAGACATACCCTAATGATTTTTTTAATTATCCATATAACTTACATTCATTTTTGCAGATGATTTTAACGGCTTCCAAAGCTTGTAAAGACCCAATTACACCAGTAACTATGACAATAAAATAACAAGTTTTAAACATTCAATTAAACGTCAATTGCTGTTACGCGAATACTTTTAATTGTCCACAACATACTAAAATACACGTTTTTAAGGAACCTGAAAATTCAGCTGTGTCTAACTATTTTCTATTATACTTACTTATTTTTCAAAAACCTTTTTTGTACCCCTTGGTTAGTTTAATGCCTTGAAAAGAAATCCAGCAACATCCTTGATGTCAGCAAAATAGCCTGTTTTTCTCACATACACTGCTAAAGTTGACATAAATCAAAAAACTGATCTGTCAAAAAGATATTGTCGTTTTCTCTATCTTTGATTTTGCAAGCTAAAATTTCCCGGCAAAATTTATTGATTTTAAATCCTTTATTTAGCCTTCGTTTTTTTACACAGCAAACGGCAGTGTTCGGATTTTTTAACAGGTTTAATACGCTGCCACCTTTTGACCTATACAAACCTTATAAAAATCCAGTAAATATAACATTATATTTATACTTTCTCTCTTTTTGATTTATTATGCAAGGAATCCATTTTGTGTTAATTTCACGTCATAATAAAAATCTATGATGTACTATTCTAAAAATGATGGCTCAATAGCATTGCTGAGGGTTTTAAATATTTTCAGGGGGTAATATCTTAATCAATTATAAATCAAAAATCTTATTCATTGAACAGTATCATATGTTGAAAGAACTATAATTTTTACAAATCATGTATGCACAAAAAGCTGTCAGGTGACAGTAAGGCATCTTGAGGAGGGAAACAGTGGTTTAAAAAAGCCACTAAGCAGGAGAAAGATTAGATTGTTATGAAAATTTCCATACATAGTTTCTAAAATATGATTTCTGAAAAAGGTGATGTATCAAAACAATAAGTAATATGTTCTTTAATCCTAAAAATTTAACCAATAATTGGGTTAAAAAAGCTTTCTAGAATTAAGCACAATAAAGAAAATGTTTATTTTTATTTAAATATCCAGATAAATATCCATATAAATATACAGATAAATATCCAGATAAATATCCAGATAAATGATTATGCAGCCTCAAATTAAATCAATTTCGATAATGCTTAATTGGCAGCAAGCACAAAATAATTAACAGAATCACTTTACAACTATTCAGTTGAGATGACAAACAGCATAGAATTTTTCTGTAATACTATATAAAAATACGATATATCTTAATTTTTTTTCAGCTTTTCTCAGGGAAAGTAATTTTTTCAGTTGAAAGGAACGGGTTGTTAACTACCCACCTGCACCAAGCACGCCACCATCAGAACAATTGGTAACAGTTTCTGGTGGAGGAGGTGAAGGATATAGACATCTATAACAAGGCCCACCATTGTAATTATACACAGTTAGCTAAAAATAGAATATAAATCCTTTGGTGATTAAAAAAAGAAAAAAAAAAAAAAACTTTATATATTTTGAAATCAAAAAATATTACGTAATACAATTTAAACTAAAATTTACTAATCCAATTTTACTATATGAGAAAAATGCATAACATAAACTTTAGCATTACTGAAGTTGACATACCTTAAATAGACCAAGTCAAAGCTTAACTGGTTCTCTAGTATATGGTGAATGACTATTTTGGAACCTTTGCTGGGCCACCAGAAAATGCATTTTTTAAATCTTTTGATAGAACGGTTTCGAAGAAAAGTATGGTTGAAAAAAAGTTTACTTTGCAAGCTATGACTATAATAGTGTTAGTTTGTGTTGGTTTTATGGACTTGATATCTAATGTAAGTTTACTAAGTTATTTTTTAATGCAAAAGAATAAAATTTTCTGTGTTAGAAAGCTAGGAATGACAGTATTGGCGACAGCTTTTTTTCCTAAACAGCAAATATTGTGGCCAGTAACATGTATTTTATTTTGAAAAAGGTTTAATAATAATCAACTATTTTAGTGTAAATTTTATTTTTTTTGAATTGAAAAATATGCGCAATGCCATACGCATAAAAATTAACACATCTTCAACAATACCTGCCCATCAAATCGTAATGCACTCCCAGATATTAACGGCTTCTTTGATAAAACACATGCATCATTCAAAAGATACCTGAATGAATATACAAACAGCAATTAGCTTAAAGAGAATTTATTCATGTTATAGTTTTTAAAGACTAGAAAAAAAAAACTCTAGCTCTTCTTTAAAATAAGAGGTAAGGGCAGTGATGAAGAGTGGACAATGAAATTGCAATATGCCATTATATCTATCTTTTTAATCATCTATTTTTTAGTACAATTTTTGTTTTCCTTACTTTGAAAATTGAAGTATAAAACTTTAGCGAATTGTAAATTGTAGCATGGCATTTCTCAAAATAAGAAATAAAATCTGACCGAATTTTAAAAGTTTAAGGTGTCACCTTCAGGAAAGAGAACACGTTTGCCTATGACAACATCAACTATGCACGTTATCTGTCTGCTTTGTTGGGATACATGTTTCAGTTGCTGGAAGATTTCCCAGATGTTCACGAAGAGTTCATGACAGGTAATTTGCTACACAACTCACTGATGGATCGAAGTTTGCCCAAGTAGAGACAGACAAGTTTATTAAAATGACCTTGAATAAAGAAACAAAGACACCTGGTGGATGCACAGACTTCTCTACAAATGTCAATGCAGTCAAGAGATGGAAGATTTATGTGACCTACAGAGCAGCACTACAAAACTGTTTTCATAAGCATACAAACCTCAGAAATATAAAAAACCTAATCTCAACCTTTCACGAATTAGACAAGATGAAGATGCCGTCCAATGGACATTAGCCATAATCAAAATGTAGTTTATCAACCTCTTATGTACACCACAATGAATTTCAATTTCTACTGGTGTTACTTTTTCTCAACTTGGAGACCAAACAGAAGCTATTGGATTGGAAACAATCAATTCATTTGTTTGCCACATATATGGGTGCAAATGAGATGTTTTAGTTGATGAACAAGATGTATTGCAAGAAGACTAGTAAAGTTGCCTGTGAGCAATCATCACCATGTACAAATGCTTTGTATCTTCATATTTTGAGAGCCATATACCGAGTTTGGAAAGAGAGCTTGTTTCAAGTTCCAATTCACATGGACCCAATAAAGAATGATTGGAGTTTAGATGACGATGTATGATTTGCAACCATATGGATGACTTGCAACCTAGCTCCAGATGACGTAAAGCTTATGACATAATGGTTTACAAACTCACTTATGTATACTGTTTTCAAAAATGACATTACAGTCAAAAATCTTTTATTCATATTTAGTACATTCATTTTTAAATGGTTTAAATGCCATCGTTGATTAACAGCTGTCAACAATACCAGATTTTCTTATTTCAGGTACTTGAGTTGTTGTCGTCCCAATACAAAAGTAGTTGCATTGATCGCTGTATGTGTGTAACAAACAATCTAAAACGTACAGTCATATGTTCTTGCGAAAATTGCAAAAAAAACAATTAAAATTGAATTCGACGAAGAGAGTGAAATATATGACGAAAAAGAGGACATTTAAGAATGTACATTTATTTTGAATTTATGATTTCAGGTAAGGGATAGGAAACATTTGCTTTTTCTTGCAGTGATTTGACACTAGTCCAAACACTAGTGTCTTTGTTGAAGTGTCCAAACACTTGGTAAATTGATATTAAGAGCCCAAAACTCTGTACAGAGCAACTTCTGCAATAGAAAGTCAGGAAACATAACCAAAAAACTTATAGGCATTCTCTTACTTCAAGTAAATATGAATATAAAGTTGACTCCTAATCAAAAATATATATTTTGACTGTAATACCCTAAAAAACAGACAAAAATACTTAGGAAAAATCCCCAAAATAATGTCTCTGCGATAGAGAAAAATAAACATAAACTGCTGTATTTAGGTATTCTAATATACTGGAACTAAGAAATTATCAAAAGAATTATTAACTTTATTCTTAAATGTAGAGAAACTTGAAAGATTAGTAAAACATTGTTTTCTAGAATATCACTTAGCCTAAAACAGAGGCAGGCTGTTTTTAAGAAAGCAACGTGACTGAAGTACAGACAGATATAATTTGATCTAAAGGATCCTAAAATATTTTTCTTAGTACAAAATAATCTAACAAAAAGTAACTCACCTTGTTGCAACATTATCTGTACAATCTAATATAATATCATACTTGAATATGTTAAGGCAGACATTTTAAATGTTATAACAATAAAGTAATAGACCATTTAAAAAAAATTTACAATTTTTGGGCTAACTCACATCAATATATTAGAAAAGAAAACCATGCCGCGAGTGATATAAGTTAAATAGAATATATTTTCTATCCCGCCTGATGAAGAGAGCAGGTTTTCTCATAAAATGCTGATTTATCCAACTCGTACCATATCTTTACTTATTTAACAGGAACCAAATATTACTGCGAAGTACTAAATAAACACTTCATGACAGGCATTACTTAAGGTTGATATTAACATGAAAAGTAATCTTTTCAAAGATTAATTTCTTAGGAGAGTGTCTTTTTGAGTAGTAAATATAGAAAAAAGATTCTGGCAAGAGGCAATTAATATCATAAAGTTTGTTAATAGAATTTATAGTACAGTGTTTTTCTTGATGTTTTGTAATGAGATTTTCGAATTGCATGTTTATTTTATGTACAGTAATTTTTTGTACAGTAATTGATTTTGCAATTGTATTTCCTGATATAGACTACAAGACAATTTTTAAATGGAATGCATTAGACAAGGTTATTTCTATCATTCAAGTCAAAAGATTTCTATAAATTAATTTTCAAAGAGTGTGATACAAGCAGAACATTTGTCTAACATTGTGATGAAGCAGCAAACGTTTAGCTGTGATTGAATTTTTTTTTTTTTTTTTTTTTAAATAGTCATTAGTGAATAAAACAATTTCAAAAAATTCATTTTTCAACTCATGACATATTCTTTCTCAAAAAAAAAAACTTTGGCATGACTGATTTCAAAATTTTACATAAGCTTCAGTGCAAATATATTCAATAAAATTCAATATTGTCATTTTTTGGAACGTCTGAAAAAACAAAATATAAATTTTTGTGAAAAGATATTGATTAATAACCGGTAATGCATTTACAGATGATAGGGCAATATTATGACATTTGATCTCTATTGTAGGATTGAGTCTAAAATGAAAATAAAAATTAAAGTTTTAAAATTTATATATATATACACACAACACATACACACAACACACACACAAAACACAGCACACACACAACACACACAAAACACAACACACACACAATATACACACACAACGCACACATACAACACACACACAAAACACAACTCACACACACAAATAACAACACACACAACACAACACACACACACAAAACACACACACACCTGCACACACATATATACAGTGTAAATAACTTAACACTTTTTAAAATTTTACTGAGTAAAAATAACAGTGGTGTGTGCATATTAAATCATATTGCTTAGAATATGGGCTATCTGGTAAATATCTGTATAGTTAATCTCATATATTTTGGGATTTCCTTTCCCATTTTCTCAAATATTCAGGAGCATGGAGTGAATTGTATCTTGCTTATATTCAGAGGTTAAACTTGGGAATCCCCAATCTTACTACCTTATTACATCTTCTGTTCATAAATCTTACCTGAATCTTTATATCACCTTCTAATATAGATTTTTTATTCTGAAACTGATACTGCTGGTAGATTACTGAAAACGACAAAAAAGCATTGCTAAGGGAAGTTTCGAATAATTGCTCGCTTGATATATCAGAGTTACCTTTACAAAATCATGGCAGAACTCTTTAACTATAGATAACGATGATATTAATCAGATGTCATGTATTCTTTTACTATAACCGTGTAAACTACAAAAAAAAACACCAGTTCGATCAAATTTTCTCAAACAAACTTATGCATGGTTTAATTCTTCCTACTGATCGGAAAATGGTTGGGGTCCTAACATACACTTTTGCCCTATTAAAGATGTTAAAGATGGTGATAAGGAAATCTCCCAATTTACATAAAATATACATCAAAATTCTTCAAAAGATGATTAGATTTCATTTAAAATTAGATAAATTTACATTTCAAACTTTCTGCATTATAGATAAAATAAGACATCACAGAAATATGTCACCAATTTAGCATAAGAGAAATCCACCCTAGAAGGGGAAATTCTACAAATAAATATGGTTGAGCGATGGAAACTCAATATTTTGAAAAAGCACTAATTAGTTGCAAAGATCAAAAAGAATTATACTGCTCAATTGCTCGGATACTGGAATCAGAAGCTAAACTTTAGTTTTTTCAGGCAACTAGTTTACAAGCATCTCTTGTAATAAAAATTAATAGTAAAAAAACATAAGGTAACATAAGGCAAAACAATGTGCGACTTTTTCTCAAATAAATATTACTCCTGAGCTTTTAAATATTTGAAAAATTTATATAATATATTATAAATATTGTAAATAATATTCATGAAACATAGTGATACCTTTTTAATTCTTTGGCAGCAGAATCAACTTTTGGCATACCAATATTTGTCTCTCGGTGAAGAACTTGTCGATGAAGATTACTTGTTTCAACAGTATCATAGTCAACCATACCAACAGTTCCTTAAATAAAATGATTGTTAATCATTGGCTTCCAAAAAAGTCATGAGTTTTTTAATGGAAATTTTGACAAATTCAGTGAAATATCAGATTTTTAATAAGCCTTTCTCTGTTGCAAAACACTATTATGTGTAATTCTCTGTTATATTATAGTGTATATTTGATATTTACGCACACAGTTTTTATTGCGGTATATAGCTATAGTTTCCCCAACATTTTTTTTTTTCCTAATTTAAGAATTTACCCAAAATTATGACTATATTTATTTTAAGAAATTTTTATGCGATTTTTGAGAGAATAGTGTAGAAAAACAGATATCCTAAGCTATAAAAATTACTTCTATTCTGTTCTGGGGATCTACATTGTATCATCTTTTAAGAGTGAGTTAATGGAATTTAGTAGCAGCTGATCTTTGACAAATTTTGTAAACAAACGAAAACTGACATACACAGAGACATACACAAAAAAATGAATATTTTGTCAAAAAACATATATGCTTTAAACAAAAAAATAACCTTCCTACGTATTTTTTTGTTTTTAAAACTATTGACATTTTAATTAAAATAATAATTTTATGCAGGTATGTAAAACAGGTATCTTACCAACACCAGCCGCAACAAGATACTGTGCAGCAGGACAACCCAACCCACCTGCACCAACTATACCAACACTAGTAAGCTTCATCTTTAATTGACCTAAACAATGCGATATTCTTCAAACAAGCTAAAACCAATGACACATTATGTTCAGTTTTAACCTACTCAAAAGGAGCATTTTAATAAATATTTGGCAAAAGTTTAACTCTTTTTCCTGACTCAAAAAAGCCTGCCAATAAACATTTCATTATAAATTTTATAAAAATATTCAGGATAATCTCTTTGATGTATCGTTTTCGCAAAAAAACAAACTAACTTACTTCATTAGGAGAGTCTTAGTTTGTACCAGTTATGCCAGTAAAGTCAAAACTATTGGAAATGTTTTTATCATATTTAAGAAAATTTGAAACGAAAGCATAACAATTCACAAAGCAATTTTTGAGAAGTATCATAATAAATGCTTATTTACTTAACTTTACCTTTCACACCAACTTCAGGGAGAATCAACTGACGCGAATATCTCTCAATATCAGGGTTTGAAAGCTCACATTTGTGAAAAGGATGCATAAAATCACCCATTGAAATCGAATTACTAGGTTTATCATTTAAACTATTGTTGTGTTTGTGAGTTTCTTTTGTTAATAATAGTTGATCTCTAAGCAACTTTAGCTCAGCTTCTAACTCACTAATACGGTTTTCAATATCCATTATTAATTACCTAATAAATAAAAAAAACATACTGACATGTATTTATGCAACCAGCTTAGACAAAATTTTGCATAAAAAATTATTCAGTAAAAATAAAATATATGGGGGAAGGGTTTATCAAATTTAATTTAATTAGTTGAAACATATTATCCTAGTATCATAAACAATTATTTTTCCCAAAAAAGCTGGTTTCTACAAGATGCGACTAATTAAAAAAGTTTTGAGAAAAAAAAATTTTTCCTAAACATCTTAAATAACCCATTGGTTTTTTGACCCTCAACATTATAAAAACATTGTGTCAACAAACTCCTAGTACAAGGAAGATATGAAGTGCATTATATAACAGAGTCCTATCATCAACAAAATCAGCTGGGTTTTCTCCTGCACGATGCAAAATCTTCAAAGCATTAGATGACATGGAAATATACTGGAGTGTTGAACAGCAGAGCAAATATAAAAACAAATTAAATCAATATGTACAAAAAACAAAAAAAGTAAGCAGTTTACTGGCATCCTTCTACAAAAATGTAAAGAGCACAATGTTGCATTGCCACATGAAAATGAATTGAATACTTTAGTCAAATCTTTCAATAACACAAAGCTCTTAAAGTCTGCTCTAAGAATCGAATTACAATATTAGAACGCAATTCATGTTAAAGATGTACACTGAAGATGAAATAGTAGAATTGCTTGATCCAATAAATGGAATAGGTGAATAGGCAAAGACAAATAAACATAAATTAAAACTTTAGAAAGAATCAACATCCATTTCATATACTTTTTTCAATGCAGGTATAGTGTTTACCTTACAACTTAATCATTAGTTTACTTTCCTTTAAGATTGAAAAAGAACAATATGCCATCCAAGAAGCAATTGCAGTTGTATAAGATCATTAAAGCTTAAGTCGAAATTTGATTTTATCTTCGCAAAAATAGTGATGGTTCATTTCGTGTTGATCATTTAATCATATCTGTATTGTTAATTTCGATTGTTTAAAAATTTAAAAGCGTAATTTGATTGGTTAATGTGAAAATTAGAAATCATGAAGTACCACTTATTGATGAATTGCGCATAAACCTCGTATTTAGAAATCACTGATGCATGACATATGCTATCCATCTTAAGACTGGTTTAAAATATTTTTCTTGTATGCTTACGATAATTAGATGATATTCAAAATTTTTATGAAGTTCAAATTCTAACAGTGAGAGTGAAAAGTGACATTTTCTTGTAAATAGCTACAAGCATTAACCAAATAAGTTGAAATAATTAAAAAGGAAGCCAATATTACTAAAATAGCAAATTGCCACAGTTCATTTTAATACTGAAAATTCATAGATATATCAAAATTTTGTTTTTAACTCGCTTTTTAAATAATTTTTTAGAAATTTTTCATCAATCAAAAGACTACAAATATGTTACTACATATATCTTGAACCATGCCTGAAAGTTTCAAGTCATTTTAATCAGTAGAAATTGAAAAAGAATATTGTCAGAAAATCATGTTTTTGATAAAAATAGCTGGAAATCGATTTTGGGGACCTGGGAAAATGTAAAAATTATTTTTTCGAAAAAAATAAAATGCGCAATGTAATTTTAATACAAAAACACTCCAAAAAAAATTGTATTCAAAGTATTATGAATAAAATGACTATCTATAGCCCACCCCTATAATACATTTGTTTGAAGGAATAAAAAAATTATAGAAGTGGCTACTAAAATAAAACTATCGCTATAATGAGATGTATCTATAAATATACCCTATTTCAAATAATTATTTTACTAAAAAATTTTATATCGCATATTCAATTTAATCATGTTGACAATATGTGTTTAAACTCAATGATGGTAAGTCTATTTTAGAACTTACATTAGCTCACTCAAAACACTTTGTGTTCTGCAAAATGTTGAAGTAGCATTACATCCAGTTTTGAAAGGTAAATGTGCAAACTATTTAGTATTTACACTGCAGTACAAATGATGACATGAATTGTTATTATTCATTATTTATTCCATTAAACAAATTATACTAACAGGGTTGGTGACCTTGATATAGCAACTACTTTATATTTCAAAATTACAAATTATTATTAACTATAAATTATATAAATTCATTTAATTAAATTAAGATTATGAAGCCCTTGAACAACTTTTTGTAGGCTTTCTTCTTTAGTTCCACTTGTATCAATTTCCAGCCAGTTATCAAATCCAATTCTTCGGTAGGTCTCTCTTATCCTAAAAAAACCTAACCATTATGATGCTAAGTTGATTTCAATTTTAATTTGTTTACAATTATTTGTTATTTTTTATTAATGATTATACGCTAGAAAATGAGTATTTGCACTGCCGTAGGGTGTAACAGCGACACAAAGAAAAAAAAAGTTAGATTTTTTAGACGTCCTAGGGAAACATGAAAACAATCAAAAATTAAGGCGGCACCCTTTAAACTCATATATATATATATATATATATATATATAACATATC